>JAPDSC010001543.1:0-16875 GCA_026290005.1 Latrodectus geometricus
TTTCCATTCGTGTTTCACTATCTCGTACATGAAAACTGTAATTATTAAAAACATAAATTGGATTTAATCATTCTTATATAGAGTCTCAATATAGTAATGTTTAAAAAATCTAAGTAAATGAAGAATAAATTCGCACACTTTACGCATACAGTACTAGGAAGTGGTGCGGTGCAAAGAAAGGTCAAATTGTTTAAGCAGATATAGGGTATTTGGTATTAGTTATAAATATATCAAGTATATCATAGTTTGGATGATAGAAGTGGGTAGGTTCGATTGGGGCTATAATTTTCAGATTATTTGTTTGAGCTGCATTTTAAAGAATGTTTCCATTAGAATTTGATTTATAACATCCCCGTATTATATGTTTGCTATTAAAGGCACCTCTCGCTATTGTGGGAGTATTAGTTGGAAGTATGTTAATTTCTTGATCGTTAATTTGATGTACTGGTCTATTGTAGTAGCTAGTAATTTTGATATTTAAAATATTTTCTATGTTAAGAATGACAGAGGTTTCTTCAAATCCATCCCCTGTGTTGTTACTGTAGAGAGTAGAATTATATGATCTTTCGATTATTACCGCCGTTCCTCCCCCAGCACGGTGTGTACGGCCAGTTCTATAAATGTTGAAGTTTGGAATTTTAAGGCTGATGTTGGGTTTCAGATGAGTTTCCGGGATAAGTACAATGTCAATATTATGATGGTCAAGAAAATTCATAAGCTCAGCAATTTTAGGTTTTAAACCATGTGCATGCCCAATTGAGAATATGAATTGGGTGCAAAATTTAGTTTGTTAATTTACATTATGGTCCATATATTCTATTGCTGCATTTAATTGCTGAACTAATTCAACTATTCCTGAATTTTTAACATAATTTATTAGGTTTTATTAAGTTTAACATAATTCAGTATATTGTTTGCGATTCAGTAAAAATGTTTTTGCTTCATTTATCGTTTCCTTAGCTTTGTTGAGTGTTTCCGTTTTATGCACTAGTGTATTGGCATTTGAGAGTTTTGAGATCGAGCTAGGGATAATGGTACTTTCAATTGGCTCTAAGGGAATTTAGTGAAACATCTCTATAGCTTGCGGTGTGTGGTTCACCGCAGTTTTCACATTTATCTGGGGTGGTCGTGTCTTTTTTACATTGCGAGTGATGGTGGTTTTCAGAGCATTTAAGAGCATGATGGTAAGACGTTTGTGCGTGATAAAAACCTTGACATCTGAAGCATTGAGTGAGCACTCCTTTTTGGCCTTTGTATGATTCAATTTTTACTACTAAGTTAAATAGGTGAGCAATATTATAAATTTCGCGCGATTGGTCATTTTTAGGCAGTGTCACAATAAAAAGTGGTATCAGAATTTTATTCTGATTGTTTGCTCAACTGAGCAATATTTATGATTGTGAATTCTTCTAAGATGAGTTCTTGAATTATTTCTTCTGGGATACAATTTGAGGGTACATTTCTAATTACTATTTTTAGACTCTTTTCTTTAGGTAAGAGAAATGTATGGTAGGGAGTATTAGAGTCGTTTAGTAATTTGGTGATTTTCCTAAGAGTGTCTATATCTTCAACCTTTATTTTTAGTATTTCTGTGCTTGTAAGTTTACCCGAGTATCCTTTATTATTATTATTTTTAAAAACTTCTTGAATATTTTTCCAATTTAGATTTTTATCCTTTATAATGATAGGAGGAATGCGGGAGTTTTTCTTTTCCATTTGAAATCCTTGGTTTTCTTCTTTATTAATTAAATTTTCAGTTGATTCATTAATGTTCTTATTTGATATATTGACATTTTCAACAAATTTTCTTTTATACGTAGTAATTTTTGGCTTCGTCCGTTTAGGAGTTGCTAGAACTAGAAAGTCTTCCTGGTTAGAGATGAGGTCATCATCCTCGCTGTCACTTAACTGTTCGAAATGGTTTTTAGTAGGTACCGCAAAGGGAGGTGGTGCCTTGGCTTTGATGATTGACTTGTGTACAGTTTGGTTAATTTCTTTTTGCCTGTGATAATTTGCAAGCAAATCAGTTAATTTCGGGAGTTCTGGACTATGAATCTTTAACTGATCAACATCCTTTTCTGTCATTTCAGCACCACTAATTTTTTGGATATACTCAGTCGTGAGTCTGATTTTGTCGCTAATCACACGAATTCCTATTCCAGGCTCATTAGTCATGGCTCTAACCGTGTTGGAGGCAGGTGTACAGTACCAGCCGACACAGGCAGCCCTGAAGAGAGCATACCATCGTACTGACGACTGTTTGGATTCTCTATCCCATCTCCTGAAGGAGAGGGAGAAGGATTCTCTATCCAAAGCAGTTGAAATATATATATCAAATAATCCTTTTTGCAAATTTAATCTTTGTCCGTTACTTGGAATTATTTTCAAATTTAAAATGCAAACTTAATTAAAAAAAAATAATAATAATAATAATATTTACCAATAATTAATTTATTTATTGGTAAATATTTTTTTTATTGAATTAAATTACCAATATCAATTTCAAATGTAAAAAAGAGAAATTATAAAAGTAACAAGTGTGTTTATAATATTGTCCTCGGAACACTTTATATTGAAACGTTCATTTTTCGAAAGTTAAAAATAACATTGTATTAAATGTTTTTTCTTAAAAATGTCTTTAGATAATCAATTTTAAGTAACTACTTCGATCAATACAATAAAAGTATATTTTAACATGAAATAATGAATTGAGAAATATAATCATTATTCTATACTGTATAAGATTAAAAATTATAAATATCTTTATATTTATAAGACACCATTGAGTAAAATTTTGTCACTCAAACATTTACTCAATGGTGTCTTTTACACACGAGAGTTAATTAGACCTAAATTTAAAGTGGTTTCCGAGGCACTACACAAAGCTAAGTCCAAGATAGGATTCAAACAGATGAATTTCTGAAACGAAGGCAAGAGCGCTAACGATAAGTAAAAATTTTTCATTTGTAAAAAAAACCCAATTATGTAAACTTCTCAAAGTATAATTATGAGATATGAATTTCAAAATTTCTTATCTGAATATTTGAAATTACTGATTTGGTTTGCTTGTCGCGCAACAGTAATAGTTTACTAGTGTGATCTAATTGGACTGGGATAAATAATATAAAAAATCTGTAATTCTTGGTTTGAAAAAATAATAAGTGTATAACTTTTGGAAAAAATTAAAAATATTATAAGTTAATATTGTTTCGGGGAAAATATTTCTGATTTCATTAAAAATATATATGATAACTATAATTTTAAATGAAATTAAACGCATCAAACGATATTGAAGCTATTTATTCCATATTGTCATACTGAAGATGTTTTTCTAAATATGAGAATTGTACTACAAATTACCCTTAATCTTTGAATATCAATTACTGGTTGGGAATTTTCATTCAGTAAATTAAAATTTATTCTGATATATTTAAATTCAGCGAGAGAGAGATGAGATGGTTTAAATGACTTTAGCATTTTTAAGAATAGAACTAGAAAATTTCGAAGTGGTCGACATTGTTGAAATAACTGATCAGTTTGCTTCATCTAAGGCAAGAAAAATGTTTGTAGTATAATTAATATATCAGATTATTTTTCAGGATATTTACTTCTATCCATACTATAAGTAAATTAACAAATTTCAATGCTTAAAAATTGTGTTTTTTAAAACAATTCTATTAATATGAAAAATAAATAATCTTTTTAATTCTAAATTACGGTAAGTCCGATTATTCTGCTGATAGACTTCCAAATTCCCAATTTTAATTTGATTTTTAAATAGGGATGGCTAAATCAGTTATTTACTAATAACTAGTTATCAACGTTATGTTCCATAAAAATAACATGTTCTAAAATAACGGTTTTTGGCTAAATTTATCACGTGATCAATATGAGAGCTTTCATTCTCTGATAACAGTTTTTGCCAAATTACGTTATGTAGTGCATCACATGACTCGTTTAGGAGCTTTTCATTGGTTTTCTTGTAACTATAACAGTATGACGTAGATTATGTTATTTGCGGGATCACGTGTTTAGTTTTACCATGTTTCATTGGTTTTCTGATACCGTTAAACAGCTCTGGAACGAGAAGCTATTCCAAGAAAATACATCAGTTTGGCTTTCTTGGAAATTCCGAAGGGCTATTAGGGTAACAAAACTGGTTTTAGAGGAAATGCAGTTAAAAGAGACTTCTAGTGAGCCAAGATTATCAAAAATTGATTGGAAGTAGTTAAAGAAGAATTTTTTTCCACATAGTTTTTATCAAAAGAAATTATTCAAAAAATCATTTAATCTTACATTTAAAAAAATTATGACATTACGTAAACAATTTAAAGATTTTTCCTTATTTGACTAGACAGTTTTTAATCTAGTTTATAATCTTACGATACAGATTGTTAGATTAGATACTCGATTGCAGAATACATAAATTTTGCGTATTACAGATATATTTTTTAACTAACCTGTTATTTTAATTAAAATTGATGATATTAATTTTTTTCATTTATTTTTTATTGCAACTATTTAAATTATATTTTGAATTTAAAATATTTTTCATTTCAATTTTTTTCGATAAAAATAAGTTGAGTGATATAACTTATTTTATAATAATAATATATTGTAAACGACATATATATATATATATATATATATATATATATATATATATATATATATATATATATATATATATATATATATATGAACACATGTTTTATATATTTAAATGATCGAACGTTATTAAAAATTTCCTTTAATAAACATAAACTTTCAACACCTACAAGAAGCTTACCTTTTAATCAAATTATAATATTTCACTACATATTCTTGATTTTATCCTCCTGTATGATCTAATTTTGTGTAAAATCTATTTTAAATGTATTAATAAACAAAACCTTGCATCACGAAGGAGTAAAAATTGTAAAATCTATGAGAAATATAAAATAAATTGAAGATACTCGTTACGGAATGACGTTTTTAAATAAAAATGTATATTTTGTAAAAATAGCATTTTCAAAAGAATGATGAAGAGGCTATTGCAATAAACAAGACACCGGGTGTAATGAATATAATTACTGTCACATTATATTAATTTAAAATTATTTTCACATGAATAAATTTTTTACCATAAGCAACATATTTCATTTATCTCTATAGAAATTACTATTCTGACGAATTTCTTGATTTATATTGTTTAGTATTTGTTAAATAATTTCTTTATTTTTTTGAGATCATTATTGGTATGGAGATAAATGGTACACATAGTTATAATATACACCCTATATGCCTTAAAGTATGACTCTTCACATTGCTTTGATTTGCAAATAAGTAAAATGAATACGGGAAAATTTGCAATCAAAATTTTGAAATCGATAAGGCAAGAAACTTGTAAGATTTCTAATAATCGTTTCGTTTTATAATAATTTTAAAACAATTTGGATATGAAAACATTTTTGTAGCTTTATTTTTGAATAAAATTATGATCAATTAATCAAATATTTGCTTATTTACAAAGTGTTTTTAAGAAAATTAATAATATCTTCTATAATAACTTTTTATGAGTACTTTTATTGCAAGAATGAACTTTGAAAATTGTGATGTTGCATACGTTATGGTTAATTTTTATTTATTTATTAGCAATTTTAGTACTTAGTTAAAACGAAGTTTTAATATAATGTTTTTGAAAAATATTGTCCACTATAGTAATGAAAAATAATAAAATTTGTAGTGAATATAATGTAATGTGAATATTGGGTTAAAATTAAGCAATGATT
The DNA here is from genome assembly GCA_026290005.1 of Latrodectus geometricus. Classification (NCBI taxonomy): domain Eukaryota; kingdom Metazoa; phylum Arthropoda; class Arachnida; order Araneae; family Theridiidae; genus Latrodectus; species Latrodectus geometricus. Next base: position 5,772 of record JAPDSC010001543.1, read on the forward strand.
TTTAGTCCACGATTAAATTGCAAAATGTAAATCTTCATATATTATTTCTCACGATGTAAATGAAAATATGAAGTGTTAAGAAGTTATAATTTTTTTCTCTTTAATTTCTTAGGAATTTTTTTATAATATCAAAGAAGTTTATTTATTTATGTACTTTATATGAGCATAAATCTTCATGACAAAGTATGAATAATATAAATCAATTCTGGATCAAGAATTAGTTCATATAAGAGAATCAGTTGCTTAAAATTTTGACAACGGACTAATATTTAGTTTTTATTTGATTAGTTTAGTTTTTATTTGATATTACCCTTGAATTATCTCTGAGTTTTATCCCTGAGAGTTGAGTAATACTGTTTTTCAATTGTGTCTTGGAAATATTTTAGTATTCAATTAAACTATTTATGGATAATTTACTGTTAATCTCTATAGGGATATAAATGCGCTGGGTATTTTATAAAAATTATTCAATGAAAATTTTCAAATTTTTATTTCTCTCTTTTTCTGTATATACATTTATACATATGGAAAAGTTCTCTTTCATGAACTTATTACATTTTATTATTATATGGTTGTAATTATTTGTTATTATTATATTCTTACGAATCTAAGATTTAATGAAGAAAAGTTATTTTAACATGAAGATGTTTAATAATATGCTTCTATATATAATGCTTCTAATAAATACTGTTGTAAAGTATCTTCAATTATTATTTTATTTTATCAAAAAACCCAATAGTATAATTCAAAATTATTAACTGACATTTCAGAATGTTTCCGTATATATAGAATTTAAAATATAGTAATTTGTTTTCAGTTTCATAAAATTAAAAATGTAATGAGTAAAGTTAATTATATTTAAAATTTTGTATTGAAATTAAATTAGAGACAAAAAAGTCATTTAATGAACAATAATTTTTTGGTCGTAATTATAAATTATTGAACGTAACTTGTGAAAGATAAATGATGGAAATTTAGAGTTTGCTGCTACAAAACATACAATATTTCTTTTATTGTGATTTTATTTTCAAATAATAAATAAACACAATATTTATAAATTTAATATACAATTGATTTAGAATAATTATATAACGCAACATTTATTATCATGCTTCTTAAAAATTATGTTCATTACTTAATAAACCATGATGAAAGTGAGAACAAAAATTATTTTTATATCAATACAAATTTTATAAATAGCCTTTTACAGAAACATGATGCAATTCCTTCATTGCAATACATGAAATCCCTTTATGAGACTGTAAAATCATTACGTTACAAAATTTTTATTATATTATAATCAATTCTACGAATTATTATTTATAGTAATTAAAATGCTATTTATATTGTTATTTTTTGTATAATTATGATAATTCTTTTAAAGTAAATAATAAAAAGTTATAATATCAAAAAATATTTTTAGATTCTACAAATTTTTTTATTTCAAATTTAATCGAATAAGCTTAATTTTTTAATCTATTTTAATTCATAAGAATTAATAATTTTCTTCTCCCAAATTTGTCCTTAAATTTAAAATATTTAACACTTCCTTTAATTTTTAAGTATAATTTCGAGTTTGTAAACAATATTTCAGCTTAGTAAAAATTTCGCTAAAATTCATAAGATTCACAAAAATAAAGCTAAAATTCCAATGAAATTAAATAAAAGGTGAAAGATTAATAAAATTTCCCCACAATATTGGGAAAAATTGGATAGGCAAGAATTCCCATTCTTACTGATGCTTTCATCGTTTTTACCTAAGAAGTCCATTTATTCATACATCTGCTTTTCAACAATTAACTGCCCCCCACCTCCTCAGCAGTAGAGAGTCGAAGGTGACATTGATTGATGGTCCACCAAAGGAGAGTATGGAAAATGCGTTCCCGAGAATCTCGAAAACTCAACGTTATAAGAAACTAAATCAACGATAACTTTTTTTAAGTTCCGTAATAACGATAACTGCTTTAAAGTTCCAAAATAACGAGAACGGCTTTAATGCTCCGGAAGTTCCAAAAGAGCCGAGAACGGCTATATCGTTCCGGAAGTTCCAAAATAACGAAACGTAGAAACGTTTAACAACGACGGAATGATTTGAGCATTTCAGCAGGAAAGAAAAATTATCTTAATAACAAAATTTCCCAAGAACTCGTTATTTGTTAAACGGTTCTTAAGTAATAGCTGTTCCTAAATAACAGTTCCAATAAATAACGACCATCTCTATTTTTAACTAGTTTTGGGATCAGTGTGAAGTACAAAATCGAGACTTGTTAAAGGAACCGTTTATTACATTTCTACTATATCACAGAGACGGTCGCTACGAAGTGGCTGGGGTCGTTCTTACTTTTCTTCTCAATTGGTATATCATGTTCTCCTTGGCCCCTGCTTTCCCTAAGAGGAAAAAGGGGTCGGAATGCATAAGTAATACTAATTTTTAATTTTCAGTAGCGTTATTATTTAGATTTAAATTCCTTAAAATTTTAAAACAATGACTATATATAAATGGTGCACTTCAGTGATGCATTTTCAATTTTAACCCTTTTGATGTAAGTGCAGAAATAAAAAATTTTACCATTTTTTTTCTAATAATTTTTAATTAATACTTACTAACTTTAGAGATTAAACAAAAAAAAAATTCCGAATTTCCCCAAATGAAATCTGCATAATTTAATCTTGCTCTTGTTTGTTAGCAGAAAAATTTTCCTCTATTAAAATGATAATCGTTGTTGGGAATGGTGCGAACATATATCAGTTTGTCAGTGTCCTGCTAATTTAAATTAAAATTTGAGTTTATTTTGAAAATTTTGATTATAGAATTTGTAATTAAACTAACATATAACGCTAATTCAAACTCATATTGAATTCACTTATTATGTGATATAATTAAACTTAATGTGTAAACTGATATTTAGCAATATATGCAGTTTTTTTTTTTTTTATTATTTATATTCTGAATCATTTAATATTTCACGTATATAAGTTGTATATTTGCACAACATTCATGCATGGGCATAAAATGGGAGTTCAATTATGCAGGAAAACTTCATATGAATGGCTTCAAGAACACAAATTCAGCACCAGTTATGTAGTTGGTTAACCAAAATTTGAATAATTAAAAGATTCTCCAATATGATATTGTCTATTGAGATTTTTTATAGATCAATAGATTTATCAAGCATAAATTTGATGATTAAAAATAAAGAAAAAAAATGCATAAAAACAAATTTGCTTAGATTTTTCAAAATTATGATTAAAAAAATGAGAAGTAAAATCTCAGTCTACAGAAATGTTGGCGACAGACCAGTTAGTAATTCGCAAAATAGTACTGATTTTTAAGAACACTAACTTAAAAAAATTAAAAAAGTTCTCTACTTTAATATTGTTATTTCTCATAACTACTACTCCACAACTCATTCTAAGATTTCTAGCAGTATAATGCATACAATTTTTTTTTAAACATTCGATTAATTTTTAGATATAAACAAATTTTCTAGATATAAACATGATACAAAATTGCATTTTATTTACATTCATTAATTTAGAAGCATATTAATTTATATTCAATAATTTAGAAGCTATAATATGACATTAAGTTACTAAATCATATGATATTAAGGTATTAAAGCAATAATTAACTTTATGTTTTATAATGTATGCATTTTAATACTGTATCCACTTTATGTTTAAAATGAAATTTCAATCTTTTATTTATTTTATCAATCTTATATTTTATCATATGTTTAATCAATCTTTTATTTATTTTGTTTTAACAAAATCTTTTATCAATTTTGTTTTTCAGTAAATTTTTGTTGTATACGACAAACATCAAATTTATCTTCTACTTCGGTTTTTTATAGCTTTAATATTTGTCTTTTCATTTCAAAATTCAGCGAAACAACGAAATGTAGACACTCGTCTTGTAAAATCTAAATTAAGTAATAAAGAAATCAAATCTCAAATGTGAATTTTAAATACATTGAACTAGTTGTAAAGATGATTTAAACGGAATGCAGCGAAGTTTATCTTGGCTAACAAAATAAAAAGCATGCCAAACTATGCATCGATACACATGTTTTCTATCATTTATAATGATTTCCTAACACATTCATAGAATAAAAGATTGATCGCAATATCTTCATTAGAAAAAGAACATTTCAGTAAATGAACGTTGATTAACTATTGCAGCTATTTGAATATTTCACGGTTCTAATAACAGAACATAATATTACTTTTTAATACTATTAATAAGTTAGTTGGTTGGGTTTTGTGGCGCAAGGTCCAAAAAGGACAAGCTGCGCCAAATACTATTAATAAGATAGCTGTACCAAACTTCTACCAACGTTAACTATACCATCTTGCTGCAAAAAGGCTTTTTTTGTTTCTATTGCGAACAATTGCCAGAAAAAACTATTTTTAATTTTTTCTTGTTTGTTTCCAAATAAGAAAAGCTAAGCTATCCTCAGATTTCAATTTATACGCAATAACTTGACTGCTAGATTCCTCTTCTGATTTCGAATTACACCGCAACTCTTGTTATGTAATTTCTATACCAACAACTACATGACATTAAAAATGGGGTCTTCCGTTGTGCCTGTACCACTTCCACTACTACTCCTCCCCAAAACACTTTTTCTGATTTGAAGTCCCAATGTCATTCATGTTATTAAAAGTGTAATTGCGAAACATTTTTCATAATTAGTTTATTATTATTTGGTTCAAAAATATATTATTAAGTAAGTTTAATTTATCAAATAATATCAAAATGGCTGAAAAAGAAAAGAGCTAAAAATGTAAGTCTCGCATATTAACGCAACTTTTGAGATGATTTTTTTACTTAATTATTTAATTCCTAATAAAACGCAACTTTTGAGATGATTTTTTTACTTAATTATTTAATTCCTAATATAATATTATTTAATATTAATAATATTGTTTAGATTCTGTTACGAAAGTAAAATGAAATTCTTGATTACCCTTTATATGCATCTCTTAATAAAAAAATATTGTAATTTATGTTTATATATATATATATATATATATATATATATAAATTCGTAGTTTTTATATTCCTAGTTAAAATGCTTCATGGTTATTAAAATGCTGTTGCTCAATCTCTGGAAAATATAATATTCTCAAAGTAGTTAATCGAGAATTACTTTAAAAATGTTACTTTCTTATGAATTTTTGAGTAAAATTATGCACAGAGTAAAAATTGTTATTGTGTGTGTAAAAATACTGCTGGAAGACAAAATAAAATCATTATTTAGTTCCAAAGTATACTAGGAATAAAAAAGAAAATGTCAAATTGTGGTTTCAGAAGTTTGAAGGGTTTGCTATTTCATTTAATTTATCAGATATTTAGAAATTTATTTTTGCATTAAGAGCGTTAAGCGGTATTGCATTATTATTTGTTAACAATATTCATTGCTACGCTGAATTAAAATTTGCATTATTTTCGGAATTTGACGAACAAATTAATTCAGTGGAAATTTATGATACGTTTAATTTTCGAAGATTCTGAGGTGATCGATTCGCAATTAACACTGAAATAGGTTTGGTAGCTCTTAAGTACAGCCTCTTAGTTCATTTCAGTCAAATATAGAAATCGATAATAGTTTCTCTACAACAATTGTTATTTCTCAATATACGATAAGTCTACCCATAATTATTGGCGCAGATATAATTACTCAAGGAACAATAACGGTCAATAAAAATGGTATTTCTTTACATAAAACAGATAATAATCATTTTTTCGTGCATTTAGTTAATGTTGTTGACAACGATTTAAATCACATACATGACTAAAAATGTAGACAAGAAGTCTACACTAAAATTAACAACTACTAACTGAATAAGACGCGAACAAAAAGAAATGAAGATGTCGATAATTTTAAAAGATAATATTCCAGTCAGAAATTTTGACAGGTAGCTCTCCTTTAAACAGTTTAAGTATTCCATTAAAGTGAAAATGAATTATTATTTCGTGTGTTTTGTAATAATTGTGCAATGAAACAAAGTTGTACTAATAATCGTTCGTTTGTTAATTTGACTTATTTAATTCAAATAACCTGACAATTGTTCATGACGATATAAGGCTCTACCATTTGGAATATAAACGGATTAGATGGGATTTACACAACTGGACAGGCCATCGTAACCACTAAAGTGTATGGATTTTCAAAAATCAAGCAAACATCTAAACGTTGCCTCCCTACCCAAAAGTTATTACTTTACTTGGAGGATATGGTATAAATAATAAATAATGCTTAAATTAAGTGTACCAACTAACCTTGGCAAATACGATGGATCATCAGCTGGCTCCGTATGAAACTCATTGCTTATAGTGAAAATTAATGTAACTTCGAAATAGTTTTGAAGTCTTTAATACAACTATTAACCTTAATAACACTACTAATTTTAATACCTTTTGGTTTGAAAATGTATGTCTCGTTTTTATGATATCATCGATGAAAATTATGCAAGCGATATATCTATTGCTTAATTTCAAGTAAAAAGAAATAGACGCTTTTATTTCAATTTGATTTATTCAGTAATTATATTAAATTTAAAAAATAAGACATATTAACAAATGGATGATGTAAAAATTTCAATATTCCAATTAATAATTTTAAATGAAATATTTGTAATTTTACTTAGTACACATACATGACGGAGCAGGCGAGAATCGGATTGTACTTTAAGGTTAACGGCTTTGGAATACTCATCTATCACCAAATACCTCGTAATTTTGAGCTACAGTCAAGATCACACCTGAGCTGGCCTCTCCACATCCAAATCAGTGGATCACTTCAGATTAACCTTGACACGTCCTCACGGAGATCCAATTACTCCGTAAAGAAAAATGTGGTTTCTCTACCAATCCCTGCCCATGACAAATGATGCTGCACTTGGCTAATCTTATGTGAAATGTTCGCCTTTTTTTAGTCTTGTAGAAATATCTAATCCATAAAACATATTTAATTTAATATGTTATCTGATTTCATTTATTATGTATTTCGTTTTGTGATATGTTTTACGGTCGATTTGTGAAAATGTTTGTCGCATTAACTTACATTTTTTTTAACTTTTATTAAAATTTAAACTTTATATTATCTAATAATCGACTTATAATTAATTTTATTTCTTAAAATATTTCATTATCACTTGCAGGTAATCATATTATATTTTCCTTCATAAGACTTTCTTTTTTCAGTAGCTTGAGACTTTTAAAAACAAATGTGATTTGTGCATTGTTTATCCTTTAGATTTTCCTTTAGATCCTTTAGATTTAAATTCGAAATGCCTTCGCCTGTACTTCAGAGGACAAGAAACAAGTATTTATTTTGCTCCTTTTTAATATTTTTCTAAAATTTCATTTTAGAAAAACATTGTATAATTTCACAATAAAATATTCTATTTTATTTTAGAAAAATCTAAAATTATGTAAAATCTATTTTAACTAACTTAATTTATGCATGTTACTCACAAAGTATTTTACAATACTTATATTAAATGCTTCATTGTTTATTTTCAAATTTTGTAAGTCAAATATATGCTTTTGATTTCAATATCAATGTATTAATATGAAAAAATTAACTGTTTTTAATGGTGTTTATTACTGGATAAAAATTCTATTGTTATAAATTTTCAAAACATTCCGAAAATAATACTGCTATTTAATTTGTATGATTTTAGTATCTATAAGTCTAAGCACATGGAATTATGTAAACACTTTCATACAGCTCTAAAGTTTTCAATTTATATTGTATTTTGATGATTTTAACTATTTATATTTATAACTGTTTTAAATATTGAATATACAAATCAATTGACTTTATATAAAAATAAAATTAATTTTTAATTTAATTATGTGCATGACAATATTTAATAAATATTTCTTACTTAATTTAATTTTTCAGTGTTTGAATGTTTTCAGAGTTATGCATTAAAAAATATAGAGAACACACATTTTTTTTGTAATTTTCTGTAATAGGTGTTGTGTAAAGAAGTCCCATAATTGATGAACAACCACAGGATGTTCCCAACTTTTAACTGTTGACATTTTTTTTGATTTTTATTTATTTAATTTCAGACAACTGGCATCTACACATTCATCGGAATTATTCAGGTCGCAATTTATTAAATTGAGATTATATTATCAATTTGAGTTAGAAGATTAGGCAAAAGCCTTGGAGATAATTGCATCTAACATAAAGAAAGCTGCAATTGGTCGAACTCGATTATCCCCAGGAAGATTGTGCGCTTCAAAAAGTTGATTAATATTTCCTGCTCTGCACTTGGTTGCTTGTTTATAAAAGCTGATATTTAATTTGGCTATGTGCTCGGTTAAATTTTCAAGCTTGAGATCTTTGCGGATGTTTTTATTTCTGATGAAATAAGGTGCATTTACCATGTACCGAAGCATTTTGTTCTGCATGGTATTCAGGATATTTGCGTCAACTTGAGAATATGCCATGCTGGCGAGGCATAGGTGACTATTGGTCTGATAATGGAGATATAGAGAAGTCTTTTCATTTTAAGAGGTGTTTTAGAGAATTTTCCCAGTAGAGATTTAAGTTTATTATAGGTATACCAAGCTGTAGAAATTTTTGCTTTAATGTGCTGTGTCCATGTGAATTGGCTATTTATGTTAACTCCTAAATAATTTGCTTGTTTAACAGTTTCAATCATTTGACCAAAAATATATAAATTATTCGTATTAGGATGCTTTCTGCTTCTTCTTTTAATAATGAGTAATTTTGATTTGGATGCATTAATGGAAACTTTCCATTTAGTACACCATTCTTCAATGTCAATAATTTTATCTTGAAGTTTTGAGATGGCAAGATTTGGGTTTTTAGAGCGAAAAACAATTCCGGTGTCATCAGCGTAGAAAAGCAGTAATACTGTGGACATCATCATTTATTGGAAAATCACAAGTGTAGAAAAGGTAAAGCATAGGTCCAAGTATGCTACCTTGCGGGACTCCAGCTTGTATACCTCTGGTGGTAGAGAGACAATGGTTGTGTCTAATATGAAATTTTCTGTTCATCAGATAGTTATTTATAATTAAAATGAGGTTTGTTGGTATCATATTGCGAAGTTATAATATTGCGAAGTTTATAAATTAGTCCTTGATGCCAGACTCTATCGAATGCTTTTGCAACATCAAGCATAAGAAAAGCAGATTGTTCTTTGAGTCTGAAACCTTTACCGATGAATTCGAAAAGTCGGAGTAGTTGTTTTGTAGTGGAAAGTTCTTGTCTGAAGCCAAATTGTTCAATTGGAATCAGAGAGAGATATTGTTTGAATCTGTTGTAAATAATTCTTTCAAATATTTTAGAAAGTGTAGGCAAGAGGCTGATCGGTCGATGATTTTCAGGAATAGTTGGATCTTTTTTAGGTTTGGGGAAAAGAACAATTTGTGCTTCTTTCCATACATCAGGGAAGTAATTTTTATTAAGACATGAGTTGAAGAGATTTGCTAAATTCTTTAGGTAATTTGGTGGTAGTTTTTTAATCATGAGATTTGAGTTTTTGTCATGCCCTGGAGCTTTACGATTTTTGAGTTTGGAGATAATATTAGAGATTTCTTCAATGCTGGTATTTTCAATGGGATAGGTTTGATTGTTATTAATAAATTCTTCATTATTTTGAAGTATATTAGTTGTAAATTCAGGATCAGTGGGAGAGATATTATTTTGAAATTGTGATTCCATTACATTTGCAAAAAACTTCTGCTTTTTCATTGTCGGAATAAATAAATCCTTGCTGAGTTAAGATGGCTTTATTGATATTACGATCTTTTTTAAGAATTTTGCTCATATTCCAGATAGAGTTATCAGTTGTGTTTAAAGAGGAGATTTTTTCTTCCCAGATAGCAAGTTTATGTGCTTGACATTTATTTTTAATTTCCCTGGTTAAAATATTCATTTCTCTTTTTAGGAGCGGATCTAAGGTTCTTTGAAATTGTTTTCTAATTTTGTTTCTTCTTTTAATAGTATGTTTGATATTAGGAGGCAATTGAAGATAGTTGTTGATGTATTTGGTTTTTGTTGTAGAGTCATTGTATGCAGATTGAAGTTCATTTGTCAGCTTAACAGTTTGATTATTTATTTCTTCTGTAGAGTTAATAACATCATAAACATTGTTTTTACGCAGAAGAATATTCTGAAAAAGATTCCAGTCTGTTTTAGCAATTTCAGTAGAGAGGGTTGCAGGTTCGAATCCTGCAACAGCAATGACTGGTATGTGATCTGAGCTCAGAGCAGGTAAAGCATCAACAGCTAGGTTGATGCCATAGTTTGTGATGAAAAAGTCAAGGATATCTGGTCGTTGTTCCGAAAATTTGGATAATGAGTTGGTGAATTTGGTGCAAAAATATTTAAATTAAAAGAGTGCGTTAAAGTTGTTGAGAATTTGTCCATTAGAATTATTATATCTGCAACCCCAGGCAGTATTTTTAGAATTTAAATCCCCTGCAATAATTGTTGGGTAATTGTCTTGCAGAATATCTTGAAATAGTTTAACTGGAAGAACCTTAGTCGGTGAGTTATAGATTGAAACAATTTTGAGTTCAATATTAATTAGGCTGACAATAATGGCAATAGCTTCAGTACTTTGTTATGAGAAATCAGAATGCAGAGTAGCTGAGATAGATTTTTTAGTAAGAATTGCAACCCCACCGCCAAGGCCTTGAGTTCTATCTTTTCTAAAGATTTTGTAGTTTGGTAGATTGAAGCTTTTATTTCCTGTTAAGTGTGTTTCCGTAATCAGGCAAATGTCAATGTTTTGTTCGGTTAGGAAGTCATTGAGTTCAAGATATTTATGTATGACGCCATTTGCATTCCAAGTGCAGAGAGAAATTGGTGTAAACGAATTATTTTTAAAGTTCATTATTGGATTTAGGTGTGGTGACTGATATGGCTATAAGGCCAGTTCTAAATGATGAAATTGTTTCAATGAGACCTGATGTTTTTATCCAATTTATTATATCTTTGAGTTCTTCTAATACAGTTTTAGCTTCTTGTAAGTCTGAATTATTTTTATTTTTAAGTACGTCAGCAAAAGATTTATTTGTGATATTTTTATTCACAATTATTCGGTC
>JAPDSC010001544.1:0-10645 GCA_026290005.1 Latrodectus geometricus
AAATGATGTTTTCCATTCACATTTTAATACCATAGAATTATTATTATTTAGCATTGTATTTCGATCACATACTTTGATGATTGTGAAAATAGGAATTTCATTACTTATTTCGAGTTATAAGACATTTTCTTGAAAACATTCCTTACGTAAATTTAAAAAAAAATATAGCCAATAAATTATATATACTAAAATCTTTAACAATTGTTATTAGATACATTTTTTTATGATCATATTTATGATTTGATATTCCAAGTTGTCTTATTTTATTAAAAATAAGACGATGCATAAGACATGCAAATTTTGCTGTCAGAAAGCAATATTATTTCAAACTAGTATTGATATAAAACGTTAATTTGAAATAACTGATAGTTGAATGGATATAAATTTTGAAATTTGTAAGAAAAGAGTATTTAATTGTTGTAAATAATCTAAATATTTAAAATATAAATTATGGACATTTTTATAGAATAAAAGATAATAACAAAATAAGGTTAATATTTTAAGTTATTATCTTAAGTATAATATTTTACATATAAATCCTTAAGTTTATAGTTCTGAAATTTTCATGATACATTTTTACTTGTTGTCAATTTTTTTAGTGTATGAAAAAATTTGAAAACTCGACAAATAACCTGGAAAAATCGTAATTAAAATTACTTTTTTTATTTCTCTTTTTTAAAAAAAATATTAATAATTTCCTTAGTCTTTCCTCCAAAGAAAGCACTGCTTTTTATAATATATTTACTTGTATTTATTATTTTGTAAATTTTTAGCTGCACCTTGATTTGGTGTAAGTAGTTTAACTTCCCCAGTTAAAAATTATTTCACATTTCATGTTTTTAAATTAATTTGATTTAATTTGAATCAGCATACAATTGTTTTGGTTCTTTGATTTACTTAAAAAAAATTTTTTTCAGCTTTTGCATAAGATCATAGTCAATTTTTGACTAGGAATCTTCAATAATATTTCAGTCCTAATAAAGTAAAACTGATTAGAAATATTTAATTTTTCAATGCTTTGGATTTTTCTTATTTTACGTTTATGGTAATTTTGCTTAGTTCAGTTCCTTGGATATTTACTGGGCAGAAAATATTAATATATTATATTTTGACTCATTGTGAAAAAAAATAATTTCAAATTTTGTAATGAGTCATCTGCACTTCTTAATGGGCAATTATATCTATAATAATACTATTTCGCTGTAATTAAGAATTTAATTAATTTTTCTCAATTTGTAGTTTTTTTACACACAATTAATAATTTATAGTCTTTTACTTCATCAGGGCTTTGCATTTCTGTCTCGCTTTTACAACTCAAATCTACCCTGTTAGTCACACAAATAGCGACATTTCAGAAATAATAATATGAAAATTTAAAATTATATATAAAAATTAATAAATTTTAAGCTGAATTTGCAGAATAATGAATCAAGACAATCGCAGGTAAACATTAAATTATACGTATAGATAGAGGAAGAGATAGTGTTTTCCGGGTATTCTTTTAAAACATTTAAATGTTTTCATATTTAAAATTATGTTAATCAGGAAATATGATCTTTCAATAAAACATTTGTAATTAATAAAGACTTTAGCTTAAGGAAATCATTTATTATAACAATTTAAGTTTTCCGGTCACTCCATTTTGTAATTGACTAAGGCGATGTCTAGAATTATTGATACAAAATAATTTTTGAATGCATTTGAAATTCCAAGGCATTGCTGAAATGATTAGGACAATTGAATACAATTTTTCTGATTTTTTAAGGGTGTTTATTATTCTAAATACTGATATTCCATTATTTTACTGATTTTAGTATACATTTTTTAAATTATCTCAAATAAAAATATCTTTAATAAGTTTTGATTCTCATAAAAATTCTTTCTATTGAAAAATAAAATTGGAAAAATTAGGATTTATACTTTTAATTTATTTATAGGAACAGTTTGGAAACAATAAAAAAAAAGTATACCCAGCACTATAATTTAAAAATAATATTGGTTTAAAATTTATTAAATCACCGTATCACTATTTTCTGTCTGCTGGACAATATTTAATTTAATTAATATTTAAAAACTAAACATGAAACTCAAAATATACTCACTTTAATATGATACACTTTTACAACGATGAATCTTATTGCATTTCGATAATTTCAAAGATTTTTAAATAAGAAAAAATATAAATAAATAATAAAGAAATAAGTTGTAATCAAAAATATTTTTGAAATTTTTATTTAGCGTGATTTTAATATTATACTGTGCTTAAAAAAAGGAATACTTTCTACTAACAGCATGTATTCAATTATTATCTTATTCAAAATGCTACAAAATTCCAAAATTATTTTATAGAGATCCATTAATTTTAATATTTTTTCATAAATATCTGTATACTATTTTTTAAGGTAGATTAAAAAAAATCAGTGAAGATAAATTTTTAATGATATAAAAAATAAATATAAAATTATCAAGACCACTTTAATGAGTGAGGGAAATTTTTTTATATTTTGCGTAAATGTGTCATTTATTTTTTATTTTAAAAAATTTAAATTGCATTTAATTAATTTATAAATTAAATGCAATTTTAATAAAATGATATTTTCAGCAGCTAATAAGATTATTTCAACATGACAAGAAATGGGAATCTTTCCTTCATATATGCTTAATTATAACTATTATAACTGCACTAAACTATATTTAATCACAAAATCTAATTATAACTAGAAAATTCCATTCCGAAATCTGGATATATTTTACAGTGCACTAGTGCTGTCAGTTTTGAGACAATGGAATTGTACTTTGATGTCAATTGGATTAAAGAAATTCAAATGGATTTATAGAAACCAATTTTAAACATAGCTATAATAAAGACCATTTTCAAATCAACCATATTTGCATTGGAAAAGACTGTAATTAGTGTCCTTTAGTATTATTGATTGTCTAGTATGGCTAATCTACTATGATTTGAAAGAACTGAAATTTTCATGTTGATTTTTGTCTTCGTAAGCACGCTATTCCTACCTGATGATTTTCTGAATCCACCTGACGTTATTTCAACAGTTTAGTAAATCATTTCCTCATGAGTCACCTGCTGTCTTCCCTCCCTTGAGAGCAAAAATCTGGATAAACCATCATCGTGCCTTACAACTGACGGAAAACGATTGTAGTGATGAATAATATATAAGAACTGTTGTATGGCTTTGTGTAATCAGGGCTATCATTGCGTGACATTTTGAATTTAAGGGTAATTGTGGTATTGTTGTTTACTGAATCGATTTATTATTTTCTTTATTTTTGTATTTTACGCCATTTTGGTAATATCAAAGATTCCCGATAAAATCTACGGTGCATTAACATTCTGATATTGATTGCTGAGAAGTTTATGCAAAACTTTGGCAATTTAAATACAGCCATTTAAGATTGATTGTTCATTCTATATAAAGTTCAGATAAATAAGAAACAATGAATTTATAGATTTCATTTTTATTTATTTAATAAATTAGCGTCTTGGAAGAAGTTAACATTTATTTGATTCCTTAATGATTAAATTTTATATTGTAAGACGATAAACATTTATATTGAGGAATATGTTATAAATTTAGGAATGTATAATATGAATATTAAATTATAATATTGTTTTGAACAACGTGTATTTAAAAAGATGAAGTATAATATCTTCAATAGAAATATAAGCACATACGTTTTGAAACAAATAAATATATTGCTTTGCAACTGATTTTTTTCCTAAGTTACAATGTTAAATATTTTATCTCGCATTTAATTTGTCCCAAATGGAAAATTCATGAATAATTTTAAGGTATCATATATAATACCATGTATGAATAGTCAATGTATTCTTAGTATTAACTATATAATATATTTAACTCAAGTTTATATACATATAATTCCATAAAAACAAGTAGATGACTTCGAAGTTAACTTTTGCTGAACTGAATAACGTATCGAATATTTCAAACAATATTCTTCATCTATAAACTAATTATATTAATAATTAAATTAAATTAAATTATATAAATTATATAAATACATGCTAAATATTATATTTATATATAATAAATTTAATTATTAATATAATATAATGAATAATAATAAAAATTTTACATGAAACACCAAACAAAGAGATTTTTATACTGTTGTATAGTACCAAGTTTCTGCCTCGAACAATATTGAAAAGAAATTTTCCGATATTTAATATATTTATTACATTTTTCCTATTTTCTTTACTTAAAATTTGAAATACTAAATTTAATTCTATATTTAATATGTCTCAAAATGATAAGTCAATTTTTTTAATGATTTCAACAGTATCTATACTTTAATATAATTTTTGTAGAAAAATTACTAAAGCACTCCAATAGTTATTCATTGTAACTAATAACCTATTTTTAATATTTTTAAAATCACAAACTTTTTCATTGTCGTTTTTAGTATTAATAAATATTTTATTTAATATGCATTTAATTAAAATTTTATATTAAAACTTAGTTCATTTTCCATGAATGTCATAATCAGAAAACATTCTAAATATCTTAATAATTAACATTCTAATTATCTTTAAAAAACACAATTTAAAGGATTTTAAAATTTAAAAATATTTACTTTTCATAATACTCTATTTACAAATGTGCAATTCCAAACAAAATAATACTATAAATTTGAAAAGAAATAATTGATTGTGACTAAATATTAATAATTATTCTTAGGAGTACGATATTTAGAAGTAATACTGTGAAAAATATTTTGCAATTCATATTATATTTCTAATTTGCTTTATATATTATAATATAAGGGAATACTACTATTATTTATTTAATATATATATTATCTAATTAGATACTGAAGACAATTTTGAAATTAGAAACATGCTTAACTTGATCATCTTTAACTTTTACCAAAAATAATTGTGTGAAAATGTTTATGATGTTGCACTTAAACTTGAATAAAATATGAAATTTTTGCCGACAAATACTTTCAAGAAAAAATTTTGCCTACCTCTCAGGTTAATTAAAGAATTTATACATTAAACTTAAGTCCCACACAGTAGAGAGGTTAAAAGGAAATAAACTATTTATTTTTTCTTATTAGTCACTTCACGAAGTCAAATTTATAATAATATCCCTCTCAATTTGGCAATATTGTTATTTATTGCTTTTGACTTAACAATGATTACTCACCTATTTAATAAAGAAAGAATTATTCAAAGAAATTCAAAATTTTTTAAACCTATATAATTTTAAAGAATAAATTGTCTGTTTTTAAATGAAATATTTCAAATAGTTAACATTTTATGTATATCTTAATTCTTTTATTTTAAATTTGTCACGAAATCGCATATAACTCAAAATCAAATTACTTTCCTTTGCGAATAACTAAAATTTAAGTAAAAAAATTATAATATAAGAGCCACGTGTAACTCAAATGAATTTTTAAAATACTATCAGATTCAGAATTAATTATAGTATGAACTATTAAAATTGTTGCCATACATTTTGTCTAATATTTTCAATGTTTTAAACCTTTGAATTTAATAATCAAAATTAATTTATTTTCGGACACTAATAATATTTTATTTCTGTCTATATAATATAATTGCATTATAAGTGGAAATTAATATTAAAAATTTTTAATTTAAATTTTGATTTATTGTTAAATATTTTAAGTTACAATTTTTCTTTTCAAATTAACATTACCTATAAATGTATTTATAATATTGTTTAGAGAAGATATTGAATAAAACGATACAATAAATTATAAGATATTATTTAGAATTAATATAAGAAAGTTAATTGTTAATTATCGATTTTTATTCCCAAATAAGAAAAAATTAAAAACTTTATTTTTAATTTTTATGCTATGAATTATTTTATTTATTAAAAAAAAAAACATTATTCTTGCTTAAGTTTGCACATCGTATTTTATCGACATTGCATCAGAAGCTTAATTAAATTGCTCAGCCATTTATCTTCCAAGTAGATCATCAAAAGATACTTTAAAGCTTATAAAAATGGAATTTTTAAGAAGTGTTTTGAATAAAAGTGTTTTCTCGAATAGAAAATTAATGAGTCTACATATTAATGTAATAATAATTTAAGATATAGATCCTTAAAAATAATTTGACATCCAGAAAAGCTTTTAAATATCCTTATAAATTTTGACTCTATTTTGTTCCAAATATATTTTTTATGAAATAAATATTGCAAAATTTACTATTAAAAAATCAATTTATACACTTATTATAAGAAACAAAATTACATTATTAATAAACTATTAAAAACAATAAAAATTAATTATTTATTGCGTTTTTCTGTTTAAAAACAATCTTAGTAATTTTGTTATTCTTAAGAAAGATAACATTAATAAATAATTTATTTTTTATTTATTTTGTACTTTAATAGTAAATTTGGCAATATTTATTTTATGAAAATTATTTTTCGGAACATTTAATTTTTATAACAACTTATAAAACATTTCTTTATATGTACATATTAGACATCTATATTTAATAATGTTAATGCAGTTAAGAAAGTAAATGTTTTAAATTATAATATAATAAATTTCTATTGAAAATATTTAGCTCAGATGTTATGTTTAGTTTGTAGAGCCTTAACTTATTAGCGTTAAACAAATTTTATTGTTTGCATTTACTAATTTCTTTCGAACAAATTTATTTTTATGTGTTTTAGAAGCTTAATATACTCTTGATTGAAATATATATAATAATAGTTTCTATGATGTAAATTATCATATAGATTTATGTAAGAATTAAAGCAAATACCATTTTTGAATAAATGAAAATAATGAGAAATTTTTTTCTTGGGGACGAGTGGCTTTTAATTTTTACAGTAACACAATTAATCGAGCATTTACGAACTCAAAAGATAAAATAAATCAATGAATAAACTGATGTGTATTAAACTTTGTTCGGTTTATTTATTTACACAGGACTGAATAAGCAATATTGCGTTAGTAATCACTGTTTGCTTAAGATATACTAGAGAATAATTTGGACTTCAATGTTAAACTCAAACATTTGCTTAATCAAATGAAATTATATTAATTTAGTTAGAGAGTATATATGCAAAGCAATATGCATGTTGAAACATAAAACATAAATTAAATTACATCAATTTCTATGTCATATTTACTAAACTTAGTTTACTCTAGTAGAAGATTAATTTAAAAAAAAAAAAAAAGACATAAGAAATATTGTCTATGACATTGTCGGGATCTATTAATGAAGCTGCTTAATCAATTTTTAGAACTAAATTTTTAAAATAGGAAAGTAATTGTAAATATTAATTGCACATTATGATTACCTTTTAAAGTATAAAAAATGTTAATTATACTTGCTTTAAATTTTAAAATAATTCTGAGATAAAATTAATATCATATGCCTTTATTTTTAAGAAGTTATGTGCAACAGTAGATATTAAAATCATTCATTTTTGTCGCAAAAAATAAAATTGAATAAAACTTTCAATAATTTTGCATATCGCTATATAAAATTTCTTAATATTATTGACTATAACATAACACCTCAAATTTCATTTTTATAAGACTTATCCTTATTAAAGTGATTTCGGATAATAATATGGGACTGTATAGATAATCATATAAAATTTCAAAGAAAAAATAAATATTTCAGATTCAGACCAAATTTTGTGAAATCATTTTGATATACAAAACAGTTTCATTAATTTTAGTTGGCTGTATTAATATACATACATATTTCAAGAATGACTGTCGATAAATAGAAAACAATTTTAAAGCTTACAGTTAAAAGTTTAAAATTTAATTAAGCTTACATATCATTTTCAATTATTAATAATAAAGTTGTGAAGAATATTTTCTAGGAAAAAAATTGTAGAAGGAAAAAAAAAATCTCACTTTTAAATGTATTGGTTCCGATTATATTCTTTCAGAACAAAATAATGCTTTTATTTTCTAACAATTTCTTTTCAAAAGTGCTTTTCAGCCTAATGAAACGTTTATTCACAAAGAAGTTCATTTTTAAAAATGTTTCTATGCATTCTTTCAATTTTCTTTTATTAAGTACTTATTAATACATTTTTACAATTTATTTTTATTTTTATATATACTTCTATTTTTTAAAGACAAGTATGAAATTAATTTCATTTATTTTTATTTACTTCTTTTACTGATAGCTAATAAATTTTAATGTTTTAATAAATTCTTTGAATAAATATTTATTTTCTTTAATGTTTTAATTAAAAGCTGAATAAAAATAATATTGGTAAATTAATATTAAATAAAAAATCACTTTTTTTAGAGTTCTTTCAATATTTTTTTAATTTTGAAAATAATATGCATGTTTCTTTATATTAACATTCAATGAAACTTTCAGATGTTTGAGTGATATTTATGTAAATATGCATAATTTTATGTAGGGAATTGTTTATTTTTACAGAATAAATTTCAAAACGAGAAATTCTTCAATTCTTTTTAAAAAAAATATCTGATTATTTTAATGAATATTTTTAAATTATTTACTTCAATAGTGAAATTAAAGCTTTTAAAGTTCAAAGAAGATTAAAAGTATTATTTTTCCTGTTCTTTTTCTAGACATTGGGTTCAATCAAATTTACTAATATCTATGAATATTTGTTAAGAAGAAAAATTCTTAATATTACATTAAAACAACTTTTATTTTTTTTTTCACATACTAAGATTTATAATAAAACATGCTTGATTCACTTTTAAGTAAAAATGTTTTATTATTATAAAAGAGAATTGTCAATGGAATCTCAGAAAATTATTAATTATAATAGAAAACACTAAGCTAATAATTGTGTATAAAAATGACAATATGAAATACAGTTTTTATTGTAAATAATTGTGTTTAGAATAGGAAGTACATTATTTATTTAAATATTTAAAAATATGTCTACTAGAACAAAAATTGTAATTATACTTTAAATTATTTCCAGCAATTTTTAAAGAATAATTAAGAATGTATAAAGAAGTGTTATACTTTAACGAATTATTACATTTAATGAACGTTAATTTTAAAAAATGTAAGACTTATTATCAATAAAAATTATTTATAATTAACACTATGAACAAAAAGACATTTTTATCTAATAATGCATTCTAACCACATTGAATTCACGCACAAATAGAGCAAAATAAATGTTTTATCTTTTTACTTGCATGTACTCTTTAATTAATAATTTTCTCAAGTGCAAGTCATGCAATTATTTTACAAAAATATCTTTGTTATATATTTTCACCACTTTTAAGATTATTTGCCAATATTTTGCTTTCTTAATTAAAATGTTATTGTGTTCCTTACGTAGTCTTGTAAGACAGGAAACTGATAAATTATAGAATCTAAGGATATGTGTGCGCTAGAAATTCGTTAAATATTTTAATTTTTTTATTAATTAAAGAGAATGAATTTGTTTTTGCAGATACATAATATTTTTCAATTTTTCTTATTAAAAAAGAATTGTTATTTAATTTTCTATAAATACTTCTTCTATGTTTTGTGCTTTTTTGATTTAAATAATTTTATCTTTCTTCTTTCTAATCTCAATGTCTAGTAATATACTAAATGAGGTTCACGAGTCCGTTTACTTTAAGAAAATCAAAAACAAGCAAAGGAGACCTGAGAAGATTCTCAAGAGACAACCCCATGCACTCAAGGATATGTACCGGTGATGCCGATCCATTTTGACTTGAGACCTCTCTCGAAAGGTCTCTCAGGTGTCTACTGAAGAATCCTAGAAATTATTGTCTGGACATATCTATCACAATCAATAGCAAGGAATCTTCCAGGACAATCTGCTTGATACCAGGGACAACTCGGGGGTCCCCTTCTAGTCTTGTCGGCTGCCTCACCTTGGCAAGGGGTGTCATTGGGTGGAATAGGTGAAGTACTTCCGGAGTATATACTACTGGTAGGGCCATCCAAGGCGTGAAGGCTATTCCACTTACCCAGCTAAAGCCTACAAACATCTGAGCTAAGTCAGTCCTCTACCATTGATGCTCGGGTCTCACGGCTGCCCTTTTCCTCCATCCATGATTAATGAATCATATAATTTTATACTTCATATCATTTTAAACTCAGATATTTTATATTCAGTTTTTTCACAAATAGAAATATATTTTTAGAAATTAAAATAATATAGTTATATGTCTTTATTTCTTAATTTAAAAAATTCACTTAAAAGTTTACTATTTGTTATGATCATATCCAAAAGTGTGCTGTCATTAGCAACGACAGAAACTCAATTCATCTCGTTGCTGATGAATACCATCAATATTTAATATCTTTTAAAGTGGCAATTAGATACTTATATAATTTCGTTTTGTAAATGATTAATTTTGTGTACATTTTCCTACTTTGATTACATTCCAGTATTACCTTTAAGCTCTCAATAAAATTATTTACTAAAAAGTAAACATTTGGACGGAAATATATGTGTGTCAGCGCTTTTTAATAATTGAAACATTGAAATTTTCTAAAGTATTAATGTCTTAATTCTACAATTTTTGTAATAATTCAAATACAAGCTTTGGTGGAATTTGAAAAGATTATTAAAGAGCTCGAAAAGGAAATAACAGAAGGCCATTCCCGGGCTTCCCTTTCCACCACAGTATTTAA
>JAPDSC010001544.1:11045-26240 GCA_026290005.1 Latrodectus geometricus
TCAAACATTCTATTTTATTTGTATTAAGTAAATAATTTATTAATTTTACAAAATAAATACTTAATTATCGCTAATGTATAAGAAAGCTTATTTTCTTAGCAAAATGAGCTAATAAAAATCTACAACATTTTAAAATAACTTTTAAAATAACCTCGATTTCGATTGTTAAGTGAAAATAAATAAAAAAAGGAAACAAAAAAATGAAAGAATTTTGTATTGCTTAGCAAATCATAATTAAAAACAGACGTATTTGTATTCTATTGGCACTGTCACTATTTATTGTCTAAGAAAATTTTTCTATATATAATAAATAATAAAATGGAAATTGGAAGGCGAGTGATTTTTATCAATATTATAAAAATAGTTTACAGTGATTTAGATCTTGTTGACATTTTCTGTATATAAAACTTATGGTTACAAATGTTGTGGAAAAAATTCTATTATTAAAAATATTTAAGAGAATTCTTAGTATATTTATACGACATATTTTATAATATTAATTTCTTAAGTAATTAAGGGGAATTGTAATTTATTCATGAAGTAATTTAAGACATAATTATGCCGAGTTGAACAATCTGTGAAGTCATTGATTCAAACAATGCAACATTCCGCTTCAAGCCTTCTCGAGAAACAAAACTGTTTTTTCTTCTTTTAAAAAAAGCTTATATTCATAACATCAATTTTTTTATTACTTTTCCACATAGTTTTGTAAAATAAAATTTATACTTTTTTTTTATATATGAAATTTTAGCATTCTCGAGCAAATGGGATTTATTTCAGAAAGTCAACAGTTGAAAATGTGTGTTTCAACTGAGATAAAAATAATCCTTACTTCAGTTATTAGTAAATAAAGGGAATTTTCGAATTCGCCATTCATATGGTTTGTTTTTGTTTAATCAATAAGCGAGAACTCATTTCGTGATACAAAAACATCTTATTGAGACTCTTTCAATAATTTATTGCGTTTAAATGTACAATTTCAAGTTTTGACTTTTAATCAAATGGTTTTGTTGTTTTTTGCAAAGAGAAAGTTTAACTTTTTGAGTTTATATGAGTTTAAAAGAGAAAATTGATTTTTAAGTGTTTTGGGGTTTTTTTACTTATATCGATATACTTATACAAGAAAGAATTTTTCTAAATTTTGCTTTTGTTTCCACTCTACTGAATTAATGTTTATCTTTTTGATTTATAACTATATTAGAACCTACAATTTGTTTCGTAATATGCACAGTTTTACATAGAACTTATATTTTCACTTATAAACCAATTTCAATCAAAAATGATTTTCACATTATTTTGGATTTTTTGTTTATTTTGGTGTGTTGCATACGAAAAAATTTGATGTAAGTTATTTTTTCAAAGAAAAGTAACCTCTCAAGAAAGACTCATTCCCAAGATATAAATACATATTTAACCTTTATATATTCTAAACTTTGTAAGCATGCGGTAAATCAGGTGTTAACTTTAAATTAATTGTAAAGGATTTAAAAACATTTAAATGGAAAGTAGCAAAGAGTTTAAAACAATCCTAGTTACATAACTAGTAACGTAAAAGACATGACTAGTTTGAAACAATCCTAGTTATATAACTAGTAACATATAAAGACATAACTAGTTTGAAAAAATCCTAGTTACATAAATAGTGACGTATAAAGACATATCTAGCTTGAAACAATCCTAGTTTCTGTTCGCTGTTTCAATAAAAACGAACTAAATCTTCCTCAGAGCTTTTTAAGAAAGATGTCGTAATGTTTGTGAATAATAAGTTATGGAATAAGATTTTGGAAACTTTTAAATGAATCTATGGCTAAGAAATTTATTTTACTTGTCGATATCACACACAAAATGTTTTTGTGATTAGAAGCACAACCACGGATTTTCATTTCAAATGAATATAAAAGTCATATTAACTTTGCGTCCATTTAAAAGGGAATTATGAGTTTATGAATATAGACAGGTGAAATTGTAAAATATATAAGTATTGATTTTA
This sequence comes from Latrodectus geometricus, assembly GCA_026290005.1. Classification (NCBI taxonomy): domain Eukaryota; kingdom Metazoa; phylum Arthropoda; class Arachnida; order Araneae; family Theridiidae; genus Latrodectus; species Latrodectus geometricus. The sequence goes on from JAPDSC010001544.1 coordinate 13,036, forward strand.
ATATCCAATTAGACATTTTAAGTATACGTTTCGAATGTTTCCTTTTTATTTATTTTTAGAGAGTTTAATTGTGCCAGCATATAGCAAAAATTAATTAATTAATTAAAAAGCTTAGTAGTTATTTCAAGGTAGATCTCCATTTGAAACACTAACAATGTTTTATACTTTGAATGATATTATGTTTTTTTAAATTCTTTTCTTTAAGTTCTAAAATAAACTATTAGAAAATGTTATTTTCAATTGTTCAGCATATTACAAATTAAGTAACTTTTTCTTAATTTTTATGCACATACAGCAAAATTGCAAATAAAAATTTCTTTATCATTCTTTGTTTTGATATTATTGAAAACAGTAAGAGAAAAATTTTCAAAAATATAAAAGTTATAAAATTAATTCTTTTATCGACCAAATAATGCAAATACATGTTAATGGCTATATCATTATTCATTTTTAAAATGCTCATGAACCACTTTTATTTATTACACAATGCTAATTTTTATACAATGCTAATTTAAATCAAAGTATACCGTAAAATAGGAAAAAATTATATCAAATACATGATGAGGTAGTACGCACACAAATGCTAGAAATTAATAAATATAAAAAAATACATACCCAAATGATCACGTGTTTTTGATTATTTCTTTAATTAAAATATAAATTATTTCTTGATTTCTAAAAATTTCTACAATACTTCGTAGCAAAAAATTTCTTAATTATAAATTATTAATAGATATTTATACTTACAAAATTTGGAATTCAAAAAAAAATTATTACGTTAATTAAAAGTATTTATGACTACTTCCTTATATTCTCTTCTAATTCATGTGTAAGTTTGCAATTCATTCACAAAATTAAATAAAAGATAAGTAATTACTTCCGTCGCTATGGTAACGAAATATCATCGCGTATTCATAAGCAGTTGTCTCAAGTATTAATCGAAAGAAAGTGGAATCTTAAAAAAAATGAAACTAAGTAGCACAAGATTTTATGCTGAATCATTAAGATTAATTTTGAAAGCATTATTTCCTTATAAAATACTTTTTCAAAACTAAAATGAGAAACAATTTTTTATGATAAATATAACTCAAAAATATGGATGAAAAAAAATTTCCAGAAAATATATGTTTTAATGAATATTTTATGACCATACAAACATTTCCTTGAACTTTAACACAAAAATTATTTTTTCGTGTATTGCTTTTTACAATTTCTTCTTTTCTGAATTTTACACTCTTGAATACAAAGATACTCTGGAAAATTATGTTATTTCCTTTAATGAAATCTCAATTTTTATAAATTATTTGATTTTAAGTGATTATCTTATATTTTCTTAGGTTATATAATAATCTAAATAGGGTATTACTGTCTTCGAATTTTTACTTTATAATAAATTTTATAATAGAAGATTATAATTCCTGTATTATATGTTAAACTAATGTGAAAAAACTATGCATTAATGTTTTAATGTCTGTAAAATTCGTCATAAAGTTTTGATTGATTATTTACGAATATCAAACAAATATGTAAAGTCAGACTTCTGAGAAAACCTTAAAAATATTTATAAAAATTCAAATAAAATATTACTATACTATTTTAATTTGAATTTTTTTTAATATTAAAATTATGTTTACATTTGTTTTTCAATTCATTTTTATTATATGCCACCTAAAATTGAGGATTTAAAATTGACTTTGGTGATCAATATCTCATAAAACATCTGTTAAACAGTTCTAGATTTATGCTCGTTAGAAAGGTGATATTTTACACTAAAAAACCTGTTTACTATTTTCTATTCTTGTCCATTCAGTTGTGAGTTACAAAATGTTAAAAACGGTAGTAAAAAAGAGAAAATTTTGTTTACTTTACAGTTTTTCTTTGATAAAGGCAAACAGGCAAATAAGGAGGCTGAAACTGTGGATTACGTTAATGGGTCCGATACTGTAGCAACTAACTGTGTGAAATTCTGGTTTAGTTAATTAAGTTCCCTTATATTTTATGATAAATATACTTGACACAGATCCTTCCATCATAGAAAATGTAGATAAAAATCATTAAAATGATCGATATTGATCACTCGCAATATCACAAGGGAGATAAGAACAACGTAAAACAATTTAAATTGTATAAACCAGGTGGATCCGAATCTTATTAAGTCTTGAAGTTCACACAAAAATAAACGATTTTTTATTCTTCAAACTTATATAATTTTAAATGTTAAGAAAATTTCCCATTTAGCACTAAATAAAATATTAAACATATTACAAAATAGTTTCTATCTTCTCAAACCAACACAGGAATTAAAAGGATAATATTTTATTGTTATTACAGTGTATATATTAGGAAAAACAAATAAATTATTTTATTTTGGAACAACAGCTCATTTTCAAAATTTTCAGTGATTTTATACATTTCAAATTTGAAAACATTTTTGGCCTGGAAAAAAAATATATAGAAGTATTTATTTCATATTATTCATGAGATTTAATTAATTCAAGTGAGAAAATTCCAGTGAATGAATGACCTTTCTTTTTCAAATTTCAGCGTTTGTCATTTGCGTTGTTAAATATGGATGGTTACTTTTTATGCATCATCAATTTAAAACAATAAAACATTCACAGAGAAAAAGAACCCTGATTGATCATTAAGAACTTTTATGATTCTATGAATCGTATTATTTTCTGATATTTTGAGAAAATGAAAATTACAAATTTATTAAAAATGATGTAAGCATTGAGTGTATTACATTTTGGAAAACATTTGAGTAATTATATTTAGATTAAATTTAATTTATTATAAATATCCATATTTCATAATCATCATAGTTAGTTGGACAACCCAGTGTGAGCCTATGCCTTCCAATGAAGATTTCTCAATAATGACCTCTAAACAATCTTTGACCTCCAATTCTTCTCATTAATTTTAATAAAATCTCACTCCCTAAATCAGCCAATGTTTAACCATGGTCTTCTGCTCTTTCTAGCTCTAGTAGGTCTAAAGTGCAGAACTTTTTTTCCCATCATTTAATCAAAGCACACGAGCCACCCTGTTCATTCAGTTTAATTTCATATATTTAATAATATCAGGTGTTGCCAATAAATCCTATTTAGCTCTGATTTAAATCTCCTCCAGTTTTTGTTCTCCTCTACACCAACAAGAATACTCCTCAGAATTTTCCTATAAAATACCGCAACAATCTTGTCCTCCAACTCTTAGTCATAGTCGATCTCAGAAGCATGTGTCAAGGCAGAACTCACAAGAGTTTTGTAAATTAAGACCTTATAATTTCTAAAGGAAGCCTAGATTTACACATTCTTCTTAGGCCAAAAAAGGCACAATAAACTAAAAACAGTCAGTGTTTTCTTTCAGGAGATATTCTGTAGTCGCTGGTAATAACTGAATCTAAATAAGTTTTCAGTTTCAAATTTGCATAAATCAATCTCAAGATAAGGATGTGGTAGTCTTCTCCGAGAGAAGAGTATGTATTTTGTCTTCCCTTCGTTAATGAAAGCCCATTAATGTTGAAGACATCTCAAGGACATTGTTTCCTTCAAGAATGGTTGGTTGGTTGGTTTTAATGGCGCAAGGTCCAAGTAAGGACAAGCTGCACCAGACCTTCAAGGATGGAAAGGATAGAGCAATTATGTCACTATCAACCCCATACACAAGAAGTTGTACTGATCTAAAAAATATATGTCCACAGAAAGTCCTAGAAAAAATATATTAATGCCAGAATATCAATTAACACTTTCTAGTAATATATTAAAATGAAAGCAGGATATAAAGAACCAATTTGTGGAGCACCATTACATATAATTATTAACTACTGTATATTAAGTATTAGTTTTAGGAATGATGATTTTAAGCTTAATATAAGATTTTAAAGTTTGAGGTAGATAATTTCTATTAAAAATAAGAAGTGCTTAAGAAAACTACCTATATATCATTAAATTAAATATTAAACAAAATACAATAGTTTTCATTTTCTGAAACAAACCTAAAAATAAAAGAATAATATTTTAATGTTGTTGCTGTGAATAAATTGCGAAAAACAAATACGTCCTTATATTTTCAAACGACAGCTCATTTTCAAAATTTTGAGATATTTTATATATTTTATCTTATAAATAATTTCTTTAAATAAATAATACAAACAAGTTTATAAAAGTATTTATTTCATATTATTCATGAGATGAGAATCTAATTAATTCATGTAAGAAATTCCAGTAAGTGAATAACATTTTTTTTTTATCAAATTTCAATATTTTTATTGTTAAAGATGGATTGGTACTTATCATGTATCATGAGTTTGAAACAAAGAAACGTTCACAGAGACAAAGAGCCCTGACTGATCATTTCGAATTTTTCTGATACGATGATACGTTTATTTACTGATATTTTGAGAAAATAAAAATTATAACTTATTAAAAATGATGAATGCATTTTTATTTATTAAATTTGTATTAAATCTTATGTATTAAATTTTGAAAAGCTTTTGAATTATAATATTTATTAAGCTGAATTTATTTAATATAATACCCAGATTTATTTTCACAAATTGAAATTTATAACCATTGTAAAAATAAGATGATAATAGATGATGGTAGTTATGAGAGTTATTAAATCTCTCTCTTTTATTTTATGAAATAAATTACTCGTTACATAGTTTATGCCAAAATAAAATATTTTCTATTTAATTGGAAAACTTACTTATGAAATTGATTATGTTCTCAGACAAGGGTATAGTTTTTTTTTTTTTTTTTGAAAGGTTATCTTTACAATGATATGACAAACGTGTTAATGCATTTCATGATATGTAAAAATGATTTCTTTGAATAAATTTAGACTCAACTTCTTAACTATTCTTTTTATTAATACGATAATATACAACGCAAATAAAAATAGCATTTACTGGCCACATTCATTCTTTCTGAAAATAAATGAAATATGATATTTTGTGTCTCAATACTTTACGATATAATGTGTCGACTAATTAGACCGTGATGGGTATTACTTAAAGTAGGAAAACATTAATTTCTAAGTTACCCTTACAAAGAGGTGATAAATTTGATCTAGACTCAAGTATCATGAGTCTATTTATCATATCTTGTGTAACTAATTAGACCAGCTTTTTAAAAACTGCAAAGGAAATGACGTAAGGTGTAAATTTAGACAAAAGGAGTCTACTTTTACTTGAATGCATTTTGTGCACTGTTAATTTATGAAATGATTTATCACATATTTTTGCTTGAAAAAGAAGTAGAAAAGACAAGAGATTATGTATTGTTTGACATTATTTTAAATAAAGTTTCTGTTGTAGATATTACATAATTGTTTTCCTCGAAATTCGGGACAAACAATTACACTCTAAACTTTCTGAGGAGATGCCTAATTATTTTACAGTAAAAAGGTTGCTGACATTTCATATCTTTTCTAGTTATAGATATTATTATTTCACAAATTAAAACATGTGAAAATAATCTCTAAAAATAAATTGCTGCTTATCTAAATACACTGGTATATACTTTTATTAGATGTAATTATATTACTATTACTTCCTAAGAATGATTATATTGCCACCCAACCTGTCTAGTGGTTAGCGTACCTGTTTTACAGATGGGTAAGACCTGAGTTCGAATCCTGGCTTGGGCATGGATGTACCCTCTTGTCTTTGTCCTTTCTTTATGTGTGAATGGTTGCCTATCCTATAAACGGGTACCTATGGCATGTGTGTACTGAGGAAATCGGACTCCACACCAAATATGGTTCAGTCGGAAAAGTGGAGTAGTGTACCTCATATTGCCAGCCTGGCTGGCACACGACAGAAACAATAACAATGATTATAGTTAAACAATTTCATATTTGATTTTAATTATTTACTCCCACAATTTCAATGTAAGTTTTTGGCCGAGATAATTATTTTTGCTCTTTTTCTTTGAGTACTTGCATTGCAATAATTCAGTTTGCTGACTTTGTAGCTGAATTTCCCTGTTCGTTTGATTTTAATTGTTCAAAATGAATTGGATTTCAAATGTCCCATTATATATTCACCTTTCTTTTATTCAGGCTCCAATTCATTTTAAAGATGGAGGACACTAGTTACCGGAATTTACAACACGCCTTTTTCTTTATTTCTGACTTCATGTGTGGGTAATTTTTTTTTACTTTCATTGTAATCAGCTGGTTCAAAAAGCATTTAATTTTGTAACTTGGAAGCAGAGATATGCATATGATGACTCGATTATTCAAATTTTTTTTCACTTAACTTATATGGTATTCATAACAAATATTTCCTCTCCAATCCTAGCTTTTAGATATGGTCCAAAATTTTTTGATGAGCTGGATCAAATCTTTTTCCAATCTTCGATGCTGTTAAAAATTATTTACTCTAACAAGATTTCGACGCCATAGTTGGCAATCTATGATTAATCGCCAAACGCGACTTTGACAGGTCAAAATTAAAATTTTTAATTTCTTTAAGCTATTTTCTACACATTTTCTATCAGAAACTGTTTATTCACCAAATACTGTCAAAACATTTCTACAGGCTTATACTAAGTTATTCCTTTGTTGCACAGAGGCGTCAATGTACTTCTACAGTAGCCACAGTTGTGAACAACAACAACTAAGTCTACTTTAAAATTATTAAAATTATCTCAATTTTAGTTCTTTTTCTCAGTCAGTATATATACATTCAGTGCTAAAAAGATAGCCAAATATATGCCAAATGAACAATCATTATGCTTGTTGAAAAGTATTTCATCAAAAATAGACAAACTTTTTTGGTTGACCCAATAAATTTTAAAAATAATTTTTTTTGTTTATAAGTAAATTAAAAAAAAAACATTTAATAGATATTTCTGAATAACTCTTTGGTAAATTGCAAGCATGAGCATTGTTCATTGCAATAGGTTCTGGATCTATTAGAAATTAATTTGTATACATTGTTGTGCAAAACTTAAGCAACAATGTAAATTTTAAGCAGATAGTCACAAAATTGCATAAAAGGAGTTCTTACGATCAGTGTAATTCAGTAGAAAGGTCATGCGTATGCAAATATCTGTGGCAAAACGTCAGAGGTGAACTGAGTGTATGCAAAATGCGTGCGCTTGTAGTGCGCAGTTCAAGCCTTCAATAAAAGGAAGGACAGAGGAGTAATTAAACAATTTCATTTCAAGTGCAAGTAAGTATGTCCGTGAAATATGGCTGGAAGAAATCATTTGGATGACTTTACAGGGGGAAGAGCGATTGGAAAACTGGAGGAGGGGCATAGTGGGATCAGGGTTGCTGAAGAATTTAACAAAAGTGTCGTTTCGCAGTCTCGGAAAGCCTTCAGAACCACAGGTACAGCTGTTCAAAAGGTTGGTGGTGGCGACTCCAGGAATACAACTGCAGTGGATGACCGTTATATCGTCCTGCAGGCGAGAAAAAACCCGAAACCAGTCAGTAAGCGCCATTGTTCAGCAACTGTGTCAGAAACGGGATGGTTTACTGTGGTCAGACGCCTTCACAAAAATGGCCTATTTGCCCGCATCCCAAATGCTGCATTCCGTTTCTAGCTCACCATCGACGGCACTGTTTAGAGTAGTGCAAAGAGCACAAAAACTGGACATCTGCTCAATGGAGTCGCATCCTCTTCACAGGTGATAGTCCTTTCATTGCCACAAGCAATTCTCAACACTAATTGCTTTGGAGAGAAGTTGGGGCACGGTTTCATTTCAGTAACATAACGGAAAGATACCATTATGGTGGTCCTGGAGTTCTCGTCTTGGAAGGCATCATGCTGAACGGGAGGACTGAACTACACGTTTTCGACAGAGGTTCTGTAACCGGAGATCACTATTGTCAGAAGGTAATCTTTCTCCATGTGCATCTGCTCCAAGGTGCTATTAAAACAGATTTCCTTTTTATGGATGTCAATGGTCGGACACATCAGACTCATGCTGTTCAGCAGCTGCTGGCAAGTAAAGATATCACCCGAATGGATTGGCCAGCGTATTCTTCTGATCTAAACCCCATGGAACAAGTGAGGGATGTTTTGGGGAGACGCATTGCGGTAAGATTGCATCCCCCGGAGAACACGCAGCAGTAGAAATCGATTGAGGAATGGGCACTCTTACCGCAAGAACTGCTGGCTAATCTAGTTTTGAGTATGGAGAGACGGTGCAAAGCAACCATTGCAGTAAGGGGAGGGCATATCCCATTCTAAGGAACATCTATTGGTTATTGTTCCTCTTGAATAGATGATCTTGTGCAGGATTACTGAGAGTTCAGTAATGCCCTTTTTTTTTCTTGATTCCATATTGTACGCATTGTGTTAATTTTTGAGCAACTATGCTTTCGTCATCCTTTAAGTACAAAATGATGTGTCTCATGTCTGAATTTCATGTCCCTCAGATAATTTCTCGCAGAGTTATGGCAGAAAAATTATCTGTTTCTTAAGTTTTGAATACCAGCGTATGTTATTTCTTCTATGGTATTCTAAGCATAATTAAATTCTAATAGAGTTTTCTAAATAAATACAATTGATAATTCAGACTTTCCTAAATCAAATTAAATTGTTAGCTTCTGTTATTTTACTTTTCTATATTTCGGTCGCAAAATACTTTATTCTTAAATTTTAAAGATATTTAAAATCAGAATTGTCAAATTATAAAAATAAATCTAACTGAAAATGCAAGTATGTATATTTTCTATAATATATGTATTTATTGAGAGACTCAGTTGATGTGAAAATTTTCCCTTTTATCTTAAGTGCATATTAAAAAATATTTTTCTTATTTCTTTCTAAAAAATCCGCTTCTGCATTCCAGCTACCTAAATATAATTCAAAATAACTATTGTGGCGTGACTCTTGGATTTAAACTGTTATTTTTTCAAAATATTTAAAATAATTACCATTATGCTAAACAGGTAATACAATAATTCATAATTAATGATTTTATAAACGAATAAATGATTCTCTATTTTAAGCAAAGAATGGTTGATTATAATTTTATAAGTTTTTCTATTGTTTCATTTTTAAACTTTGCAGCTATCAGTGTATAAAAGTGTTGCAATCCCACAGTAGAAATATTTTACACTTTTTAATTTATAAAAGGAAAATTTTGAAAATTTGTGACTTATCAATATAAAATGAGAAATTTTTCTCTAGAATGCTCTATAAACTTAAGAATTTCTTTTTTCTTCTTTATTAATTAAGTAATTCTTAATTAAGTAATTTTAAGTACAAACATTTAGCAATAATTCACCCACATAACCTACAGGATTACATTTCTTGATATATTTGCTTTGAAAAGAGAAAAAAAAACTTTTTTCTTCAACGTAGCTAAAAAATTGTCAAAAAAAACTCCCTTTGAGCACCTGGAAACTAATGAGATGCATAAAACCCTCCATGCTGTTAAATTCTATTTCCTCACCATCTATGACTTCTTTTACGGTTTATTAAATATCTATCAACTATATGACATAAAGCATCGCTAATTTAATTTCAAATCCCTACACTCATTTACAATTCCCAATAAGGTGGTATAGACTTTGATTGACTTAGATTGATTAGATATAATTTCCATTTATATTAAACAATCAATGTGCCTAGTAATCACTTCCCCTAACATTTTAATACCAATTCATATCCTCAACTATAATTTATGAATATAATATATACTAGTACTAATAACATTATCATATGACTATCGTCAGATCGTACCACATGTTCATCTCAAAGGATTACAGTTACGTATAAACTCGTAAAAATGACAAAAATCATTACAAAAAATTAACATTTTTAGAATAATCTCAAATAAGCTTCTTAAAACCAACGATGAAAAATTTTATTATTCATACATATCTTGTATTTTAAGAATATTATAAAGAAAATTTTTATTAATTGGTGCTCTAAGAATATAAAGATATCTTAATAAAAGCAAAATAATAATTAAAAGGTACTTTTATGAGAATTTTTGTGAATGGTCAGTATATCGTTTAGAATTGCTTGCATCAACTATTATATAATTAATACAATTTCCTTTGATTTATAAAATACTTTTTATAAGCTGATAAATTTATAATGTTTTTCACGTAGTAATTCATTTATGTCATTATATAGTTTTCCATTTTCTTCATTAGTTAAAAGAAAATAAATTATATTTTTATTTTGAATAAAATATAACAAACTGATTAATAGGGAGATTTAAGAATTTAAATCAATTTTGATTTTAATAGTTCTATCACAATAGTTTGGCAAAAAGCTTGAGATAATAAAAGATAGTAACACATTAAAAAATAAAAAACATTAAAGTTTCAAATACTGAGAATATAAAAATATTTAATACTAAATCACAGAGAGGTTTGTTAATATATTTAGTTTGAGTATAGTTTTAAATATTAAATAACGCTATCCATAAATCAGATGCATTCGTTCCTAGATAAATATATATATGATGTAACTATATGTATGATATAATATATATTACTGTTAACAAATTGCAATTTTGACATTCATCTTGACCCTACTGAAAGAACAGTCAAAAATATTCTAGAAAATAAGAAAATTCAAATATCCTTCAAACCTTCCTTATCAAATGCACATAAATCATTTTTTGTTTTCAAGAAAAGTGTTTTAAAGTGCAGATATTTCTTCCTGCTATGTTATTTTAAAATATATATTATGTATGAAAGAGCATTATTTAAATGTGTATATTATATATTAATATTTTTATAATTTATGTATGTTGAATAGAGATTATTGTACAAAGTCATATAGTTCTTAATTAAATTTAACAAAAATTTAAATTTATAAATAATTAATTAAATTATTGATGACAAATAAATGAAAGAAATTGAGTTTTTTCAATATCTCGGCTAAATAATATTTATTTTTCAGATGTAAAATTTTACTAACTGCTCTGAAAAAGAAAAATTCATAATATATTTTTTAATTATTTTATTATTATGAATTAAGAGTCATATACTAATTTTGTCACATTTTACAAAAATCTAAAATGTGTTTTGAAGTTTAAATTTTATATCAGAAATTAAAAAACAAACACTATTTTTGAAATCACCCAAATTTAAAAAAATAATAATTATTATTAAATGTTTTAATAAAACAATATTTTTTAAGTAAATTAAAATGCCAAATAGTGTGAAGTTCTCAATTAAAATGAATATTTCCACTGCAGAACGGTGAACAAAAATAGATATTACTTTCTAGAGTATCCGGTTTTAAATTACATTAAATAATTTATTTAAAGTATTGCACTGTTGAGGGTTACAGTTAAAGTTTCACTATATTAACAAAACAAAAATAAATTACTGAGGTTTGATGTTTAGATAGTGTATTATATCTTTATTGGTAAATTTTTCTGTATTTTTAGCATCATCCATCTTTGTTTTTTTAAATTTAATATCACAAGATGATAAATGTAATTTTTTAACTTATTTCTTCTAGATTGTTTTATTTAAATAACAGTAATTTTATAAATACTGCATTATTTATGCTGATATAATCAATACTGACACAAAGATACATTTGATATAAGTATAATCTCAAAACTACTAAATAACTGTCAGCATATTGTTATTCTGATTTCGTTCATATTTAAACTCGTTTAACATATTTTAATACTTTGCAAAAAAACCCTACTTAAGGTACATTTTACCTAACCTATAGATTTAACTATTTATTACAAATATTTTACCGTGGCTGCACTAGACAATAACACTATTTACCAAACGTGTTCGTGACAGATCAGATTGACTAAGCGAATATAAGCGTGATACTTTTCTCACATCATTGCTTTTTAGTTCATTCAACTCATGTGATGATGATTTTCAGGAAGGAATCTATTGTTAGGAAAATTAACAGAACCATGTCATAAGTGCTTATAGAAATGGAATCTGTCTTATAAAGCCTTTATTTTCGAAATAAACTCTGCAATATTTTTATTAATAGAATTTTATTTTTGGAATCTATAATTTTCGTTAATATTTGCCTTATATCATTGAATTTATTGTGGTTTTTTATTACTATCTATAACTCTTTAAATCTAAGTTATCATCTTTCCCTACTAAATTTTTACTTGATATCTTTTTATGATTTTGCAACTGAAGTTGATATTTTGAAGACTTGTTGAAAAGAAGACAAAAAAATATTTAATAACAAACAAACTGCACCATATGATTCTTCAAATATTGTTTTTTTACTTCGTTTATGGTTTGGAACTCTATACTGTTATATTTTCTAAAAATCATCGAATATTAAATCAATTAAGTTACTTGATGCATTTTATTAAAGCTACATTTATAGTGCTTAGCTTTATATATACATAGCTTTTTTAAAGCTACATTTATTGGAAAAAATATTTTTTAGTTTTAAGTATTTTTATAATAATTCAGTTGGTTGTTATTATCAACCAATATTGGTGGTCGATTTCTTTTGGTAAATTTTTTGGTAGATAAAAAAACATTCCTTAAATTTTAATACATTTGTGTTTGTGTTTGCTGCTCTAGGTTTCCTGTGATTTTATTTGGTCTTTTCACCAATACCATTTTAACGAAGCAAATTTTTGAAAATCATTTTTTTACATATAATTAATTGTTTCAAAATAAATATACCATTGTTAAACAGTTTTAAAACTATTTATTGATTCTTATGGGAAAGACATCAAGTTTTCAAATTTATAAAATATTACTTATACTTTTTTTTTGCTTTAATCATATTGCTTTTAAATCCAGGGAGATTTATTTATACAATAGAAATTATTTTCAATAGCGAAATATATTTATAATCATAAAGTAAACTAAGCTAAATGGAGAAAAATCTTTTTATGGAGCTAAAATTGTTTTATTAAATGTCAGAGTGGTTATTTTTGTCACGTCTTTAATTTTCAGTTCGTTCAACTCACGCGACAAAGATTTTAAGGAAGGAAGCTATTATTATGAAAATTACAAAATCTTGTCATAGGTATATTTTAAAATGAATTCCGCATTATTTTTATGAATGGTTTATTTTTTTTCCATGTTTTATATCTGCATTTGCCCTTGATCTATGAAAGACTTATTTTCATTAATACTCTTTAACATAATCTAACTTAATATGTGTGTTTTTATTATTATTCTTTATATTATTATATTTCTAACATATTGCAGAGAATGTATGTGTAAATCATTGTTGATAGTACGAGCTAATATATATATATATA
>JAPDSC010001568.1:0-10328 GCA_026290005.1 Latrodectus geometricus
GCAATATACATCTTCTGCAGACTCCCAAATGGTTTATGAAATATGAATATATATATGGGGGGGATATAAAGGAAATCGTCGTATGAATTTATTGCACATGAGGTTAAAAGCTATAAAATAATATCATGATAAGTCACGAAGATCTTATTTTTTCGTGACGATATTTTCAGCGGCATTTTTATGTTGATTGCAGTAACAAATGAAGCGAGATTAAATGAATTGAATTTGACCAAGAGTTGCGAATGATATAATTATTCTCACAATAATATGTTCATGATCAAGTACTTTTCTATATTTGTCGGATAGTTGAAGTATGAAAGTGGTGTGAACGATTTTTCTTTTGAACGCAATGGAACACATTTTCATATTTCATAAACCATTTGGGAGTCTGCAGAAGATGTATATTGCTTAAAGTGGTGATGATTGAATTATACTTCTCATGTTCTAAAAATCTCGTATTCTTTAGTCTCTTTAAATAAAAAAATCGTATTTAATAAAAAAAAATTTTTATTTATTCATCTATTCAACACTAATAAAAGTGAACTATAACAGTACATATTTTATAATAAATGAATCTCATATTTCTAGAACTTTTAAAAACTATCTTATGATTTTAAAAAATAGTATTTATTAAATGAATATAAAATAAATATCTTTTTTCCAAATTCAAAATGAAATAAAATTTCATTAGGCTTATATCATTCTGTTTAAAGTATTGGTCTGAAAAATCCATCTATAGTATTCTCTTGCAATGTTACTAGTCAAAGCATTTATTATGTTTATAATTAATTGCTTTCTATGGTTTTGATACACAAGAAGGTTTTCAGTTGTTATAATACTTACGCTAAATACAAATAGAAAAAACAATGCATTATTGCTTTCTAATTTAGCTCAATCTGCTTTTATACTTGTGTTTAAAACACTACCCTACAATCACAGAAAATCATACTAGTTATTATTCTTGAATTTTGCATATTTGTGCTTTTTTTTAATACAAAATTACTTTTGAGTTTTATATTTTTAAGTTTTTGATTTTTTCTGGATTAATTACTTTTGAATTCTTTGTCTATCTGATACAGTTCCTTAAAATAAATTAGAATGGGATTTCATTCACCAAGAAATCTTAAAAAAATTATAAGATCTTAAAATGATTTATGAGAACCGATGCAAAATTTAAATACTGAAGGCTTGACACTTTACAATATAATAAGATTTCATTAACTTATATATTAGCAATTTTGTGAATGTATTGATTTTTTTTTAAATTTATACCTACGTCTGTTTTTTCAATTTTTAAAATCGTTCATTTAGAAAATAATACAAAATTTTTGAAATTATTTATTAATTTTCTAGAATTAATTCATTCACAACATAATAAATAAGCAAAAGAACACTTAATATTTAAAACGCACTCCCCTTTCAAAAAGGTATATATTTTTTGCTTAAATCTAATTAGATTTCTTATTTGCTTCTTAAGACCAAATTAACTATTAAAAATATACTAAGGAGTATTAAATATAAATGAAAAACTATGAGGAATTAATTAATATTTCGCAACAATTGCAAAGATCGATATTTTTATGTTAATGTTTTTCTGATCCATTTATGGTTTTAATTTTTTTCTAAAGCAATAGAAAAGAAGATAGCGGATATAAATATGTATAACGTATACATAATTTAAAGTACGAGCTATGGGAAAATATTCATGGATTGCGTTCAGAGATTAGTTTATTAGAAAATAATATTTATCTTTTTAAATACAATAAAATCTTTGTTTAAGATTTTTATTCTTTTACTTATAAATATATATTTTATACTTGAAACTCATTGTTTAAATCTGATAAATTTCGGGATTTTTCAAAATCATAGCCAAATATAAAAGAAAAATTGTCATTATGATAAATTTCTTGCTATTTAAAGAGCACATTCCATTTTTTGAAATGGATTTTGTAAATATTTTGCTTTAAAATGTTTCATTAGGGACAGAATTACTTATTTTTTTCTGTAGGCACAATTTGTAGCCAAAGGCTGAAAAAAGCTTTCAAAGTAAAATGACATTTACTTAGAACAAATGGTAAATTTTACCTGAATTTTCTATTCAGGATTTAGTAAAATGTTAGTACACGTCATTTATGATATTTTATTTCAATATTTTTGCTTAAGTACAATTTTTTAAGTATAATTTTGCTTAATTACAATTAAGGTATCAAATATTTAATCATATCTATTTCATTCAAATATATCACATTTGTTTTATATTGTCATATCGGATTTACTTCATATATAAGGTAAAAAAGAAAAAAATAATCAATCCTCATAACTTTTAGTATCAAATATTAATGTATATAAAAAACTTAAACAAAACCATATTATTTTGCATAAATTATTTTATTATCTAAAATAAAGTATTCAGTGCATATGATCTTCAAATACATTATAATGTAAAATCTGCATTCAAAATTATAAATGAATACTTAAAATAAATGATTCTACAATACATAATTTTCTATTTTTAAAATCCCCCATGAATGAAGATTGTTTTCAGTAATCACGATATTTTAAAAGCAGGATGTTTTACTTAATTTAATACATTTTCTGTGCTCATAAAGATTAAGTAACTGATAGAGTATAAGTTTTCTTATGTTTTACAGTTACTGAAATTAATTATATCCAAATATTCATCATGTATATTTCAAAATTATTCAACGCTTTTTGATGTATTCATATACTATGCCAATCAAATAAAAAAATTTCAAAACTTTAACCAGGCTATGTTAGTGCTTAATGTGAAAAGTGTGACTCATTATTTTATATAAATACACACAATTAGATACATTTTTTGGGAATATATTTTCTATAATTTTACGGAATTGATAAAACGGTTCCTTAGTTTTAAAATGAAAAAATTTATTTTATAGCATCAAAAATTGTAATTATTTTAAGTAATTTATTTATTTCAAGTTAATTATTTTAAGAGTAAATCATATAATTATACCTAAATTAATATTCTTTATGAAATATAAAACTTTAGACTCATTTTTTTATAAATAACTTAGATCATTTTCTCATCTCAGAATTTTCAATAACTGAGATAGATTGAATGAAAGATTTAATTCAATAAATTAAGCATATGAATTTTTGTAAAAAAAAAATCCTTCATTTTTTATGATATAGTTAAAGATAATGAAGTAAGAATAATTTTTGATTACCTTTAGCATGCGATAGGTAGTTTTATTTGAAGAGAATATAAGGATATAGTTGTTTTTGCTTCAATGAATGTATTTTCGACAGATTAAAAAAAATTGAACTAGGAGGGATGCTTGACTACTTTTATGATATATTTTTTATGGTTTTCCTCCAAAAAATAAACGTAATTTATAAAAATCTGATTTTTTTTCAATTTGGTATTTATTTGTGAAATACATTTTGTGGAAATTATATTTAAATGGAATTAAAATCTTTTACATTGTATTTTTATTAAACAAACTTTCAGTAATCATTTTCTAAAGATTAATATTTTTGTATATAGCGACACAACTAATATGGTTAAAATAATGTGTTATTATATGGAAAAAGTTATTTCAGATCTGTGTAACTCCCTTTTGTATTATTTTATGCAAATATTTTTTATAATAATTTGTTTAATACTTAGTTTTGCTCAGATTCTGTCTGCTCATAATAACTAATTGCTTGTTAGGGACAAATCAGATGTGAAAATCAAAATAATAACATATTTATCAAGAAAAGAATATATTATTTATGGACATCTAAATTTAAATGAAATAATATTTTCTATTATTATCTTTTAATATTTATAACATATGACAACTAATTATACAAATACATTAGTTGATTTGATATTGGCATTGATAAAAATGATAGGTTCATAAAAGTCAACAAAACGTGTGTGTTTCGAGTGTGCGTTACTTTGTTAATTTTATTTCCTCTTACTGGATATACTTTTAATCATATAACCTCATTAATTCTAATTTTTTTTGCTGCATTGTGTGGAATAAGTGCAACTGTGGCTACATATTATTGGATATAGAATAATTATGTTGGGCTCTAAAAATTGAAAATTACACATTTTTGATCATATTTTAGTATAAGTCAAAGGAAAACTAAAATGTGATTATCTTTATATTTTTCTGTTACTTTAAATTAAATTCTTAAACTTAAAAAGTTACTTTAACTAACAATATAATTAATCTATACAGTACAGTGAAATTCAATCCTTTATGATGTTGAGGACGAACTATATTGCTTTAAAGGAGTTTTGATTGTTTAAAAGAGGATAAACACGGCATGGACCTTCACTTAGGTTTTCTCTATGAAATTTTGAAATATATCAATTTCTTAAACTGAAATTAATATAATTCAAAATTTAATAGAGATAGTTAATTAAATCTTAGTTTACTCATTTTTCAAATGCATTCCTTCGTTTCCCCAGAGTTAATTTTTTTAAATTTAAGAATTATGTTTCCAAACAGTCACACAAACATTATAATATTTGATATAACTTTTTATATATTTTCTTAACAACTCATAATATATTAAGGAAGTATATATATTATAAGGTATATATTTAAATGTGGTAGATAGTTTTTTTTTTTTTTTTTTAAGGTAAAATAGTGTTTTTAATGTATCAACCTCAGTATACAGAGAAAATTTCTGTATTTACTCAAACCCAAACCCTCAGAAGTGTAAAAAAAAAATAAAAAGAAATAAAATTTATACATTTGAGCTACAAAAATTTATGAAAATTATTGTATATTATGTTATCTAAGAACACTAAACCATTTTTAGATTATTATCTTTTATAGTTATATCGGTATTTACGATTGTATTTTTATGATTAAAATAATGTATTATTGATATCGAATAATCAAATTTCTGACATACCTTCGACTTTTCATCATCACTTTTCCCGTCAGATGTTGGGAAAGTGCGGCTTTTCTTGAGGGTCAACCTGCACATGTTTGTCTTTCTCCGGGACAATCGTTCCCAACTTCTAGACAGTTGAGAGTAACCGGAATACTGAGAGGAGTTGAGAAGTTACTTTTCGTTTCAAAAGTTGTCCGAAAACTGGGAACACAAGCTTACGAAATCCCATCTTTGTTGCGAGTTGAGGGCGCTACTGTCACTTTGTGTGAGATTTTGCGAACCAATAAAAGTGAAGTTTTCCGATTTTAATGAGAAGTGGGAGTGATCAGGAGAAAAAAAAGAACAGTGATATATCATAGCTTGATTTCGGAAGAGAAACAAAAATAGCAAATCATTTTAATCATCAGGTGTTTTTCCTGTTTATTTCAAATCTACTGCAAAGAAGAGAGAAGCTAACTTTACTCTTATTTTTATTATTTCATACTTTGGAAATAAGTTTTCCAGAATAAATTTTGAAACATTGTATTTATGATTACTTAATGAATTAAAATTTTAAAATATTCATTCATTTTCAAAATGCTTTAAAATACTTGAAAAAAACTTGAAATCAAAATAAATTTTTTGAATGTGTAGATGAAATTTGTAGTTTGAAAATTCGATTCCCACATTGGATTGGTGTTTATTTGATGTAGAATCATTTTCAATTATAGACAAACATTTATTATTTGACTATCTTAATTATTTAAGTGATAGTTATTTGCCATTTTATACTATTATTTGAAAATTACTGTTAATATTAATATATAATCAAAGATAACTTCAATTGTGATGATTGTAAACTTAAAAACTGAAGTTCATCATCAATGAAAACAAAAAAATAATCGTTTACACACTAAAAGCAAGTGTTTGCTTTCATCATTATAAATAAAATCAATTTTTATCGTTTTTTTTTTTTAAATATTTGTTTTTTTTATTTTGATGTACACAATGGGTAGCAGAAAAACATCGAATCTTTAAATTCAAACGCAAGGCACAAACTTTATAACAAATTTAATTATTTCAACCATCTTAGTATTTATAGATGATATATTAATATGTATATAAAAATATCTGTTACAGATATAGAAAATAATCTTTATAAATAACTTTTTTAATCTTTTATAAACTGCATTGTGTGAAATTACATTTTAATAATTGATTTCAGTTTCTTTCATATAGGTACATTACGAAGAAAATTAGTTCTTACAAAATTTATATGATTATAAATTTAATGTTATGATTAAAATTTATGATTATAAACTTAATATTTTCAAACGAGACTTGAAAGACCGAAAGATATTCTGAATGAACATCGTTAACAAGTGTAAAAAATTGTTAATCCTATAATTTGCTTAAGAATTCTAACAAATCAGCAAAATACTCTTATGGAGATTGATTTCACCACTAGCTATTTAAAATGTGGCTTAAATATTTCATATATAATATAAGTATCAATAACTTATATCATTGCAGACACATAGTAGCCTTGTGCTGTTTCCGGTAAGGTCTTGAAAGTGAAACATTTGCCGCAAACAAGTGAATGAGAGGATGATCACATTTCCAGAACTGAATTGCGCTGGTCGCTCCAATATAAGATACCATTATCTACGTTTCCTATGCCAAACGATGGAATTTAATGGGTTCTACCAAATCAATGAAAACATTTTTAAGTGTGGAAAGTCATAAAATTATCAGCATATTAAGTATTATTATATATTTTTGGTGTTATTTCAAAAATAATTATCCTTTAAATATCCTTCTTTTGGATACTTACGTCATTTATATATATATATATATATATATATATATATATCTGTTTTTTTTTAATTGTTGGAAGGTATAAATCATTAAATAAGCATTTAGTTTGTAAAAAATTTAATAATTTTTATCAAAAATTAAATAGAAAAAAACTGTATATCTATGTACTTTAGATTAATGTCAACGTCTAAAAACCAATAAAATATTTATTTGAAACGTTTTTAAATTTTTATGTAAAATTATATGAGTAGCTAACTCTAGTAAAACATATATACAAATATTTTCTAAAAATTATTACAATATTTTTCAAATCCCATAATTGCAGCATTTAATTTACCAAAATTACTAAATTTAATAAATTTCAAGTTTGTTTTATGAGTGTTTTCCTATTTTAAAAGGTTGTTGCGATAAATATTTTTCTAGATATTTTTGCTGACTACAAAATACTAAGCATAACAGGCACCCTTCTTATTTTGAAACTAGTCATCAGACATAGTCTATCGACTCTTGATCTCGCACACTTCCCCCTTCATACTCACCTTACAAGGGCTTATGCTTTTTAAATTAAAGAAATGTTCATATATAATGTCAAATTTCTTCCTTGAATATGAACTTCAAAAAAACTTTATGCTTTGCTTTTTATGTTTTGAGCAGTATATTAATATAGTTTTTATAAAATAGTTATCAAAGTTTATTTTTATATTATTAGAAAATTAAATATAAAAAATTTACTAATATACTGAAGTGATGTTACAATTTTTAAATTCACGATCAACTAATATTTAAGATGAATTTCAGCCAAGAAATGAAATATGTATTCCCGTATTAAAAATTTTTTATTATGTATAAATTAATTAAAAATTTAGTATGGAAGTTCTAATAAAAAATATTTAATGAAAAATATAATATTTCAATATTTTTTACTATTTTTGTATAAATGTATTTGATATTTCAAATATCTTCGATAATCCCATTTCATTTTAACAGTTTATATTCCATAGTGCTTAAATGTTTTAATTAATTTTAATGTTATATTAAGATTTTAATGCAAATGACATGAAATAATATGAGTGTGTTCTAATTTTATATAAATTATTTTTTAATATTTTTCTGCAGTAAGTAAAAGGTCAGTGTTATGGATAGAAAGTATTTTACTATTATTTTAACTTTATGAGACGGAAAGCCTCAAACATAATTGAGGATTTATTGAAGATAAAAAAACAATTGCTATTTAGAATATTTTCTTAATTTTTTAAAAAGAAAGCATCAACATTGTATTTTTTTCTAACATTTCCATCTGAAATTCTTATAAACTTTTAGAATAAAAAATTCTTCTGGGGAAGATTTAAACACATGACGCACTTTCGACTTCTGAAAATAATTTTCAATAAAATAGGTCGCAGTCACGTGACATGAAAAAGACAGACAAGGAAAATTCTGGAGTCCCAAATACAATGGATTTCCAAGCAATTTCACAACTTTTATCTGCTTATTAACAATGGCTGGGATCACATATACTTCAAACTTCTTTCTTCATAAGCTTTAATAAGAGTGGTAACACTGTAAATTTTAATGAAGGTGAAGAATGATACTCTCTCATTGATGTACAAATATATTAATGAAGCGTTTTTTGTAAATTAGTAAATCATGTTTCTTCTTTCAAGAGGCGCTTTGATGTAATAAAACAAAACATATTTAGCATATAAGTGCCAGGAGATGTTTTCATAAATTGATTGACCTTTTTACTCCAGAGCACGTGGCGGTAACTTTTTCTCTATTTATACAAACCTCAAGATATTTCTTTCTCCCTCAATGGGGATCATCACTAGCGTTCAAATAAGTGTTCAACAAACATTTTCTTTTTGGGAGTGAAAATTTCTCTTATCCAGTGAAATACTGCCCATTTTTTAGGGAAAAAAAACCAAATAATAATTAATGAATAGTAAAGTACAAAGATAATGAAAAATATCAAATTTAAAAAGCTAATTATTTTTTTAATAATATATCTGTAGTAATATAAATTATTTTTGTAGTAATATATGTAGTAATATAAATTATTTTTGTAGTAATATATCTTATACATTTAAATTTTCACCTTGTGTATTTAAATATGCTTGCTCAATATTTTAAAGAATCAATTTTTTAAAGAATACAATATGCATTAATTTTATTTCTTGTGTATTCGTGTGTATACAATATTATTCATTATGTTAGGATTTAAAAATATTATTAATAATTTTATATCGTAACATTAAATTTAAAAATTAAAATAATTAACTTTATACAATGTATGTGTTCATTGTTATTTTAAATCTTTTCAATTGTCAGCATTTGTTGATGCATTGTAAATGGGATGATTTTGGTTATTTCTAAAAATTTTCAATGAAATTGCAGGAGCAGCTTGCTGAAATGTCATTTAATAACCTGCGTTGAGACTGATCAAAAGGATTTGAATATCAATTGATGTCTAAATCTTGTGCAATTCTTATTTTTTTATTTATGCCTTGTATTGTAAAAATGCAGTGTTCTTAAATTAAAATCATCTTTAATGTTTTCTCTCTTCATATTTTTTTATTTAGAAGACACTTGATAAGCACACAAAATAGATTATATACTTGTATTACTAAAATAAGAGAAGTAAAAGGTTTTTCAGGAAAATTTCTATAAATGAATATTGACTCTATTTTTATGTAAATATTTTACAATGATCGCAGTTACATAATAAATATCATTTAATTTATAATATCACCTTATTTTGTTCTAAAAGTAAACCACAAAGAGACGGCATTCCATCAAGACAAAAATTCAGAGCCTTCATGAAAATTCAAATATAATTACTGCTCATTATTTAAAATTAAAATGGTTAAATCGGTATTTATAGGATCAAAAATTTAGTATTAAATTTCGAGGAGAAAACCTCAATAAATAAAAGATTGGTTCAATATCAAGAAAACTGTAAAAGATTCAAGGTTTGTTTATAATAGTCGCTTTTTTATACATATAATAATTAACAGATGCGCTTCATCAATTTTATAAAAAGCTGAATATTTTATTGGGTCATTTCCACCATCTCGGTTACATATAGGTTGGACCTATCTCTATAACAATTGAACTGACAAAGAAGAAACAATTTATTTAAAATACAACTGAAAACTCAAAATTTTATCTCTTTTACGTGAAAAAAAAATAAGGTCCAGTCACTGTATAGACGTGAGATGAAATGAATTATGTAGTTTGAAAGAGTCACAGCTTTATTAATGCTTAAAGATTTTAAGCAAAAAAATATTTGCTTACTTGACTTTTACAAACTTAATCCAGAAATACATTTTTTTTCCAATTTAAAACTAACAGTGTTTTTTTAAAAAGTCATTATAAGTTTTCAAATAGATCAGTTGTGGGAATATAGACATAGAGTACAAATTTCTCTTTTTCAAAAATTAATGGAAATTGGTAGTTAAATTGTTGTCAGGTGAGAATTCTTATATTCAAGGTAAGTATATTATAAATGCTACTCAAAATTATAAACTTAATCACATTTTTTACGAATATCAATAGAAAATATAATGGGCAATCTCAAAAAATATTTAACTCAAACATAGATATTTTATGTTCATAGAGTTTTTTATACATTAAAGTGGGTATATACT
>JAPDSC010001576.1:0-15297 GCA_026290005.1 Latrodectus geometricus
TTCTAAATAATTGTTTGTTGAATTCCTTTATCAATTTCTCAATAATACTTCAGGAAGCTCAGAAAATTCTTATTTCTGTTTATGTTACAGACATATGATGTTTATTATCAATAAATCAATATTGAAATCAACCAGATAGTGTGCGAAATTGTATTTTAATTACTTAAAATTTTGTTTTTATGTTAAATGTCCTTAAATTAACTGACTTATTGACGGAAAAGAAAAACTTATTTTACACTGCATTGGAAAAATATAACAAAAATTCTAATATGTAGAAAAATAATCATCAGTATTCATTGCAAATACATAATAAGTCAAATACAGAATTTATCATTTTTAGAGCTTTGTGAAATATTTTAAAATAATTTCTTAAATTAATCATTTAGACAACGAAACAAAAAGAAAAAATTGCATATAACCGCGTTTATTTTATAATACTCTTTAAATTATTGAGCATAAAAATTTAAATTTCATGATAAAATAATGAAGATTTTTATAATGCATAAACAAAGTGACATAAAGATTAACATTAAATTTGCAAGCGATTTGCAGGGTTTTGAGATAACAAAATTAGTAGAAACAGTTAACGCTGTTAGCACCTGAAGCGGTTCCTATCAGTTAGGCATTGTGTCAATGACAGAAACGGGCAACTTTCTCAACCCATGCTGCTTCAAATCTATACCACACTTCATCAATTGTAATATCTGAAGTGGGGTGGTAAGTCCTTCTCTCAACAACCCATGGCTAGATGGTTACAATTAGTATGAGATCTGGATACCATGCAGCCGAAATAAACAATCGAAAAGCCTTTCTGTTGAGGAGGAACAGAGCACCACATGGAGTTTGCGCTGTGAATACAAGAGTACAAATTGCATGTCGTGCTATCATATTTTCTTATTGTAGGACAGAGTTTTGAAAACTTTGAAGATAGAGCACTAACCACAGGCGTTAAAAATGCCAGAAATGCCATTTTAATTGACATCGATCCGAACTGGAGATGTGCATATCATGCATCAATATCTACCCATAGCATCACAGATGGTGCAGGGTCTCTATAACGATGTAGCTTGCAAAAAAGATATTAACATTCTCCTTTGTATTTCCAGACAAATATACTGCCATCAGAATGCACACAGAATCAGGATTAACCTGAAAAGATTATGCCCTTTCTATATTTTTCGTTGACCCTTCAAAAGTAGCTGTTTGTTTCTAATCATCATTATCAATGAAAGGTGTAAACGTGATCACCATGATGATAGTTTTTTCTTCTCCAAACGTTGTTGCTGAATACACCATGGTTTAATGATCACACAATGATTTTCGGAGCGTAAGGTCATGTATTAAATCTCAACCCCTATTTAACCATGACAAATTGACATTGCACTTTTGCGTGTATTACTGTCGAGACGGGTGCTTTGGAGTTCATTGGGTTTTTCCCCATTGCAATACCTAAATATGGACCACCATGTATAAAAAGTCTTCCAGATAGGCAACTTTCTCATTGGACACTAAACTGCCTTAAAACACTCTTGGGATGTACAATTGTCCGTTACACGATTACGAAACTTCATCAAAATGTCTCATCATGGCCTAATGGTAGGAAGCGATCTCCAGAAGGAAAATTCCCAGATTAAATCTAAACTACTGTTGAACAATGTTAGATAACGCTTCTGCATGCACGTGTGTCGGGGGTGTTTGAGAGTTTTACAATTTTTCTCCCTTAAGATACATTAATACAGCTCAACATTCATTTAAATATCTCCTTTATAATTACGCTGAGGTTACGAAATAAACTTAGCCGAATAGCACATGAATACGTTAAAAGAACCTTAGCCGTTAAGCATTTCTCTATTCAGTATAAGAACCCTCGTGGCATTATACGAATAAATACTCAGCATGCAGAACACATGCCATTTCCTGATTAATAGTCTATGATGTTGTGATGTTTTCAAAGGTTGACCTCACAACATGGCTGTCCTCTCAGACGTTTTTCATGGAAAGACGCTAATAAACCTGGACATTGTTGGATATTCCCTTATGTTGAGCTGATATGATATTCCCTTATTTTCAACTGATATGTTGAGCATTTAGAATGATGTTTAGCATTTAGAGAATGATCAAATCGATTCCTCATTTTCATAACGAAAACTGTATTTCTACTACTAGAATGATTAGTGATATCAGGAAATGATTACTCACACTCTTGAGAGGCCTCATTCAAATCCCGACACTTGCAGGTAATCATTTCTTTTTTTTTTATTTAAGATATAAATGATATTTTGTGAAAATTCCAATTTTACAAAGTGTTTTCCGAATGAAAAATCCACTGCACAACTTTTTCATTTTATACAGAGCTTCAAATGTCATTGGATACTTTTGAGTCTTCGAAATGCTAATCATTTGCATATTCCATTCTCTTCTTCCTTTCATGTGACATTGACTGCATTGCATATTTAATGGGTACCAGTATATTACAATAATTTTAAAAAAATATTATCTTTAAATTTATTGTGAATGATTGGATCAGTTTCATCAGGTCTAGACAAAATGATGGTATTTTCATCATTATGCCATCGAATTGCATTATTATTTGAAAATAAGGTACGTAGGGTTTAAAATGAACGTAGCATTTATATTCAACACATATAACAAAAACAATTTGTCAGAACATTGTGAAAGGTAAGAAATGATATAAGAATTTTAATCCAGCGTCTTTGGGAACTAGTAACATACAATTTCTGCGCACTATATTCGGATTTTGTATCCTTCACATTTGAATTCTCTATATTTCAAAACAAGCAAGATTTAAAATAAAATGATCAGCTCATAGTAAAATTGTACTGAAGAACTTCATAAAAGCATCAAAACATTTAATGAGAATTTTGTCAGGCACAAAATTATCAGTATCAAATATAAAAACTTATATTGATTCCATTATATTTTTCTTTGCACATTTAACCAACTTTTCAAACCGTGCACTGCTTTCAGTTGCTTTAGAGTTCAATTGAACTTTGCAGCATAAAAAATTAATATTTTTTGAAAGATGCAGGGGTAAGCACTATATCGAAACATTCTGTTAAAAAGATATAGCCAAATTGTAGCAAATTGTAGCGTTTTTATGAAATATACAATTATATTCTATCTTAGAGAGGATTTTGGATCTTTTTATGAACAATCTAAATAATATAGTATCATTATTAAACTGTTTTCGAAATTTTTATTGACTACTTCTTGTATAACCATTACCCTGAATTTCCTATTTTCAACCACCATAGCATTAAAATTATAAAAGACATATTCACATTATTTATTTGTTGAAACTCTTAACGCATCTATGAAAAAATAATATTTTCTAAGTACCTTATCTGAAGTATTTCATTGTAGACTGTTCGAGACTTTGCTAACTTGTGATTTCAAAGATAAAACCTTCATTATTTTTAGGTTACATTATCTCTTAAAAATAAAACATTTGTTAAATACATGCGTTGTTCTATTCTATACAATTATCTATAACATTCTAATACATTGTAAGTGAATTACCACTTTAAAAATGTGTAGATTTGTATTCTGATTTAACAATATTGACTTTAAATTATTATACCAATGTAGAATTATTATACCAATCAAAATAAAACTTACTTTCAATGTAGGTAGAAATCGTACAAATAATTAGAATTAGATGCAGCAACATAGTTAAGAACTTGTTTCCTGTCCTAATGGTAAAATAAAGAAAGATCAGTCTAAAAGCGAAGTTCTTAAAAATTATACATGTAATTGAATTTCTAAAAAATAAAATGAAACCTAATTATTTCATGCAACTTGGCATTCAATGTCTTATAAATATACACGAGCCATTTATTTTGAAAGTGGCCTAACTACATTTATCTTCAAATCGAGGTATTTAAAAGTTTGCGTTTTAATGAATTTAAAAATATACGTATAGGATACTAATGAGCCATACTGTTTAAGTGTATATAAGGGTGTTACGTTTTTGATTTTTTGATAAATAACATGAAGTTGTACATGTAACCACGGTAACCGGAAAAAAAATTGAAAAGAGTTAGGCGACTTTCAAAATAAACGGCTTATATGTACATTCAAACAATTATAAAAGTAGTGGAAATGCCTGTGAATAAAAGTGACATTTCTGACTAGTTTTTATAAGTATTAAAGTATAATGATAGCCACCATTTTCTTGTAAATAAAAATGTATATGTTCTGGTAATAAGTGATAGATTTATTGAAGCTTTGTCTAATTTTCTGAAAGTCATTTGTACAAGCGTATGATCGTCATTGTCTTCTTGCAAATGTCAAGCATGACGGTGGGTCTTTAACCACATGCTCAACTGAGTCATAATTTTCTCCAGGACCAATCGTAACTTTGAAAGTAAGGATCACTGATAAGAAGTAAAGAAAAGTTTTAGCTGACCCATTGCTTCCTGCAGAATGGGGAATTTCGAGTATGATAATGCACCTACTTATTCATGCAACAAAACTTGTCCAATCATAGCTTGATGAATCATGACTGAACTTAAACGTCTACTTTTCTGTCACCTAGCCTCAATATAAATGAACATTATAATCTATTTTACACTCTCGATCTAGAAATCGATTCGCCAAAAAGAAGTTGTCCGATGGAGGCAAAAACTGGTTGATAGAAAAATTATATACAGAATAGAAAATGGCTAAAATTTCAGAACAATTGAATGAATTATTTTAGAGTTATATAATTACAAAGTAATGAGATCACCAAAGGTGTTAAAACCCTCATCTAGCATGGATGCAAGTTGTCACAGGACGTGGCATTGACAGATATAAATTCCATATGATCTCGTGTGGTATTTCTTGAAAACTTTGCTCCAAATTTCTGGCTAGGATATTAACATTTTCTGATAGATGCAGTCGCCTTCTACTCATATCCCAGCCATGCTTGATGAGAGAGAAAGATTTGGTAAACCGGCTGGCCGAGGAAAATTTTGACAAACTATAAGACACTTCATAGAGGCACCTGCTGAATGTGGCTAGCATTATCATGTTGCCTGCGTGGCATGCAATAGATATAGGCCTAAGGTTTAGTAGGTTTGTAGCCACTGGGCCATTTACCTTGATTTTATAGGGAAACTGATTGCAGCCTAAAAGGAATCTACATAGCAAATAGGCAGTTCTAGCAAATAAAATTTATACAATATTTTTATTTCAAGGAATAGTAAGTACTCCAAAGGGATCGTACAAACTCTGAGAGTTACTTGTAATGAGCTCGAATCCTGAATCGACGCAATTTTTTATGTCTTTGGAAGGTATTCTAAGCAACAGTGAAACAAAATATTTTGATAACAGTTGAAAAACAATTCCTTACATACATCTGCTGGATGAGCAGTTCTGAAGATTATAGCTATTCATTCATTAAACATCAAACTTTAATCATTAGCATATTTTGTTAAAACATTTATGCGTATAATTTTAAAGAAATTGGATGATTCCACCTTAGTGGGTCGATTTTTACGTTACATTGAGTAGAACTTACAATATAGAATCGATATCTCACACTGGCATCTCTCTCCTTATTTTCACATCATTCAACGAAATAGTATAATATTCCTCTATGCACTATTAAAGGCTAGCATTAATCGATTTCTAGGCGAATCCAAGAAATATATGTCAAAGCAAAAATGATAGCCTACAGGATTTGTCGATTATTCTTCAAACAAATCGGTGACCAAATTGAACAAAAAACCAAGCAAATGAGATGAGGATATGACACTGCTATTTCCAGAAGTGAACAGTGGACCGTTGAAATCAAATATACTTATTTCACTGCACCACGGCACTTGATGACAAGCATATTATATAAGCATCAAGCCTCGGGCATTGATGGAGGGCTCAGCCCCATCACGAATCATAGCATAACACCTTAATTCTGTTACTCTTCGTTCGGTGTTCGATTGTACCATTCAATGTCAGTCACAGCTGAATTGAATGCCTGCAAGGTATCCACAGATTCATGTTCTCTTGACTAAAAGAAAATAGCGTTTTCCCTGCCATGACCATGTGCGAAGATCGACGCACATGGTCAAAATAATAGAACAACATCGTCCTACAGATTAAACACATTTCTATCCGCAATATCAGGGTGGTTGGATTCCAGTTTGGAGACATCGTAAAGAGAAACAGCTAAACTGTTGGGTTATGCATCGCCACACTGGTCTTGCACTCATTGTCATGGTTTGGAGTGGTATTGGATTTCCTTCTCGCTTCTCTCTAGAACACATTTCCATTACACTGACAATTGGCGCTACATCTCTGAAGTATTGGAACCCGTGGTTCTCTAATATTTTAGCGTTTGCCCTTAACGTAAGAGGATATTATGTGAGCATACGTGGTGCGCCATACTCAAGAGTTTTTTTTTACCTCTGTCACAGAATTGCTTCCTTGTTCTCCTAATATAGCTCCAATCGAAAAGGTGGTCCATGCTTGCATGAAAAGTAGGCTGGAATACACAGCCCTCTGCTAAACCAGATTAACTTTGTTAATATGTGGAATCCGCCTGAACTGCTCTATAACCCAAGAATACATCCAAAATCTTTTTAATTCTACTCATGCTTGTGACAGCAGCCATAAATAACAATAATTGCTGCTTTATGCCTCACCATATATTAACTAATTTTTCTATTTATACTTAATTGACTACATTAGTTAATTATTTTGTCAGCATCCACACTTTGCAAGAGGAAGTAATACCAATAATTCGGTCTTTGTATAATGTGTTATCTGCCCAATAAATTTTGCTTTTATAACTCTGGTCTTTCTTGGTCTTTATATATATTCTTGTATTCTGAGTGGATATATAATATAGAAATTACCTTAAAAGCTGTAGAATTCAATAAATGCATTTATTTATTAATTTGGTAATGTAATTTTATATAATCCTTCATACTCTATATTATACTCTATATTTTACAAAAGTTTCGATATACTTTGCAGTTCATTTTTTCATTAGTATATCATTTGTTCTTCAATTTAATTTAACACTAATTAACTTTTTAACACACATTAATCGACCAAGTTAAAAAAAGAATATTTAACTTCTTTTACATTTTACTTTAAAAATACTTTTCTTCATATAAATCAATTGTGACAATTATGTAAGACAAATGTAAAACAGTATAGGAAAATTAAAAGTATATGTATTCCATATAGATTGTTTTCGATTCAGTATTTAGAAGAGAAATTTGTTGTTTCGTCTAGCATCTTGAAATATTATACTGAATGTAGCGTAAAATATCTATAAATCTAAATTTAATATTAACTTGATAAATAATGTAGTGAGGATTTTTATTATATTTTAAAAAAATTCTATAAGCTAAATATAAAGTAAAACTCTATACTTGCTATGTTTTTCTTCATAAAGACTGAGAATTTAAAAATAAGTTTCAGAAATATTTCTTCTGGAAATGAAGTCACTATATTAAATTAACTAATTTCAGGAAAATCACGTTAAAAATAATTAAAAACCTATTAATACATTCCACATTATAATTCAATTGAAAAAATATATTGAATATTTAAAAAATGTTTTCGGATTCGAAAATTTTGGCTGAGCAGAGATTTCACAAACAAATTTTGGAGTGTTAATATTATAATAGAAAAATTATTTCATTGAATTATTGATAAAAAAAATTCTAAAACCAACTATTCAAAACAGTCTAATATTAAGATTAAAAAATAAAAAATTAAATTTTGAGAATTTTTGGAAAAATATATATATTTGTTTATCTTGGCAAATTTTACAGTGCTAATAATTTTACAGATCAGAAACAGGCTTCAAATTTTCCGAAAAAGATATAACATAAAGTATTAAAGTTTCAGTTTCATAATGTACTATATATAAAAACTAAATTTCTGTTACTGATTCATGCGAATTTAATTAAAATATTACTACTAAGATTTTAATTAATTTTACTTGATTTCAAAATATATCTTATCTACAAATTCAATATAAACATGAAATTGACGTTTTTTCGACTAAATTACATGGACTATTTTAAAATATTTTAATTCTAAAGCTAATAGAGACATCTAAAGTTGATAAAAAATTTCTAAAGCTAATAAAAAGCTGTCAAACCTATAATCTTTTAGGATTCATAAAATCAAATCCCCAAATCGGCTATTTTTGTTTAATTCATAATTCTAAAATGATTAATAATTTAAAAATTAGCTTAATGAATTAAGGAATTTGAAATGCATTAACTCGCACTTTTTGATATGAAATGCATCTATATGAATTTTTTTATTATAGACATTATATTACAATAATTATATTTTAGTTACTGTTTTATTTTATTAATAATGTATTAATAAATCAAACTAATGTAAATAAATTAGGAAATTATTAAAGTAATTTCGAGATAGTAGCTAAAATGTAATCTAGCAGCATTTATCCGATTCTATTTATTAAATAAATATTATAATTAATAAAATTATTTTTGAATACTCTCCTATATGCGGACTTCTTAATTAACCGATGTATAAATTATGAAACTATCAAAATACTCACTCTCAAGATAGTTAATATTCAAAATATTCCATTAATAAAAATATTTGTTTTTAAATTATATATAAAGATTAATGTAAAAATTCGAAAGAATTTGTGTTAAATTTTTATAATTATAAAAAGAAATTGTATATAAATAGCTGCTTATGGCAAAGGAATTATCATCGAAAGGAATTCTTGTTATTTACATGAATTCAGAGACAGTTACATATAAGAAAAATTGTTTTTCAAGGACCTACTGAATGGTTTCAGAATACAATTTGTCTTAGAACCTTGTTGTTTTACCACACAAAAAAAGAAGCGTTTATTTTCGAAATGGTAATTTCTTTGTCTCGATTCTTTGGCAATAAAATGTAGTGTTATTTACTTTTTTCGAATGAAGGTTCGTTTCTGTTACAAACATTTCTTGTTTTTCGTTGTTTAGCGTAAAATGCTTTTGTGAAAATGTCATATATTTTAATTATATATCTAATAACAATCTACATAAGTTAGCTAGTGGAAGTTTTATGTTTTTTTTTTATTTGAATAGTTGCAAGTTTTATCACCCCAAAAGAATCTATTTTTAATAAATAAGCGCTTAATGACGGTTCCAGTTCAAAAATATTTGTTCAGTCGTAAAATATTGCTACTCTGACTCCACTAATCTTGAAAATTTTGTTTTCGCCCAAAAAATATCGAAAAGATTTATTTAAATAAAAAAGAAAGGAAAGAAATTAAAATGCTTTATATAACATGACTAGACTTGCACGACAACACACACATCTAGAACTTTTCAGCTCTGAATAAATCTATAAATTTAAATTATTTCTGGAAAGGAATTGTTCCCGTCACGTTTAGCAAGTTCATTCGAACATCCATTTTTTTGCAAATTCTAAGCAAATTGATTTATAAAAATCGAATTTCGTCTTGCGTCAATAAAAGAAAGTAATAGAAGATTAGGAAATGTACAAAGCTGCTCTGTATTTGGCAGCTTTGTACATTTCCCAGTCATTTATTCACCAATAAAATGCTGGCATATTTGTCGCCAGATTGTTTTGCTTATAGAACAATAGCTGTAAAATATTGCTGAAGATTAAGAAATAGTTGCTATTTATAAGCAATATGTACAAAGACAGAATGATATTTGTTTTTGAACCATTTAAATCGAAGAAATAATTATTTTAAGTATCGTCTTAACTTCTTTTAATTCACCAAAATGTCCTTAATTCTCTAGTTAAAAATTGATACGTTTCGTACTAAGTTGTTTTGATTACAAAAAATGAGGAAGTAAGATTTAAATTACAGGTGAAAAATGCTAGTAAGTTATGTGCAATATGTATTAACAAATAAGTTCTTAAATTTCGGATTAACCTCACAATAAAGTGTTTTATGCATTTCTAGGACTTAATTTGTTTTAATTCAATGGAATTGTTTTTCTTTTTATTATTAGTTTCTAAAAAACAATAAATATTTTTCTAAATTAATTGCTCATAAGAAAATTAAAATAACATATTGCTTAACAATGAGAAATATATGCAACAATCAGGAACGAAGTTATTAATTTTAAATATAAAAAAATCTTCAAAATAAATTAGACTCATAAAATTACATTAAAATGAATTTTGACTTTAATTCTGAAGATTAATTAAGTTTCATAGTTTGCCTCAAATGAACCACGCAAATATTCATTTAATTGTAAGAACATTCATTTAACCATAAAACAAGATCGAAATAAATTATTTGACATAAAATGATGGCTAGCAAAACATGGCAAAGTTATTGTAAAGATTTTTCCTTTTCGATCCTTTCATTTTTCCTTTTCGAAATATTTTTAAAAATGAGTCACATTTATTGTGATCTTAAGTGATAAAATTCAGAAAGCTCTCAAGCACACTTATAACATGGCATGTGTACTTGAAAATTCTTTCCGAATAGTAATCTTTTTGAATCCAGAAAGCTATCTGTGAAAAGCTGAAACCCACTACTATCTCTGGTTTTTCGGTGGTGACTGGACTCGAACCCAGAATCCTATACTCTAAATAGCCAAGTTTTATCATAAGACTATTGTGAGTATCAAATAATGTATTGATTTCATGTAAATATTATATATGTTATTCAGTTACAAAGGGAAAATAATGATTGGTATTAATAAACATTTTAAAGTGTTAAAAAGAACGAAAATAATATATTACCATTTTGTTAAAAGAGTTATTATTTAACTTATACAGAATTCGGGAGTTTGAATGCGAAATAAGTAAATTAATTTTAATATATAAATCATCTACTTTTTTTTAAAAAAATGGCAATTATAAAGAGTAAAAAAAAAAAAATTAAAATTATAATAAAACTTATACAAATGTTTTAGTCTAGAGTAACCAATTTTCTTTTAATAAATAGAAAGTGAAATTTACCATTGCCATTAATTTAAAATAAAGAATTAGTTTGAAAATATGAAATTACGAAGGTAATAAAGCACACACAAGCACACATGTTCCATATATTATTCAGTATAGAATCTCTGGCATAATTTTCAATTCATTTCTTAAAATCTCTTTACTTTTTAAATTAGTTAATTGTTCTGTATTGAATAAACTAAAATTAATATTTTATAATAAATAAATAAGAGTGATTTCAGATATCAGTTGTCTGCTGGAGAAATGCTTTGCTTTCGTGTTTAGAAGGTAATGCATTCGATATCCAAATAAGCTGAAATCTATTGTGCACTTTATAAATTCTGAAAGGTTCTATGTTCTTTATGCTGGTATGGCATGTCACTGAGAAGAAAATGCATTTCAGATGTAAATTTCGTCATTTAACCGTAGTTCAAAATCATGAAATGATTGTGTTTCATGATTTAGGGTTGCAGATTTTGGCAATTGGAAATGTATATCTATAACCTAACTTAAGGGTTTCAATCACATGATTTCACCTTTTTATATCTCAAACATATTCTATGATGACGTTTTTCTATGACACTTTAATGTATATGTATATATAATTAAAAATTTAATATATATATATACACGTTTAAATCTCTTAATATTCTATTCTTGTAATATTTAAATTGTAGATAAAATATGATACAATAATTTTTTAATTTTGAGATTTTATAACGGTCTTGTTATAAATTAAATATTCTATAGAGAATAATTTTGATGTTTTAATAAAATACGCAACAAGAATTTTCTTAACTTTTCTGAAATATTTAGATACCTTTTCAATATACATTGCCGATAAAATAGCGACGAAAAAACATTTAAGAAAAATATTTGAATTATACTAAAAAGAAACAACAGATTGTTTTTGTGTAATATACAGGTTTCTACAGTAAAAAGTTCTGCACTTATTCATAATTTAGAATTAATGAATTAAAATTTTACATTTGTAAAATTTTTAATGAAAGTTAAGGATATTAAAAGAATATTCGAAGTAAATTAATATATGTATAATATGGTTTTTTTTAGAAAGCTTGATAAAATTACTACTTTCGCTGATTTTAAGGAATTAGTTTCATAATTATATTCAATGAATACTTGATATATGAAAATATAATTAAAAAGTGCTTACAAATTTTCACGAGGTTTGCATAAACACCAAACAATACAGATAAAAAAATATTAATCTCGAACCTAAGTAAAAATGGTTTCTGTTTTTAGACAATATTGTTGACCTTTTGACAGCATTTCAAATTAATTATGCAACTTAAATGTATACAAAAAAACATAAATATAAATACAAACGTGAAATACAAAAATTTGTGTAAAATTGTTAAACATGAATACATTTAATTTGAATTTTAAGATTAAATAAAAAAAAAAAACCTTACCTGCCACAAATGTTGATCTGACACTACCCAAGTTTGGAGAAATTATTTTGGCAACAAGAATCGTCTTCAGCTTGTGTTCACCCGATCCTTCACCATTGACATTCGTTATAATTCTACCATCCTTGGCACACTCATAGTAAAATCTCATTTTTCCCCAGCTAGAGACATTATATGACCATTGTTTGTCAACGAAAGAATGTGTGTGTGAATACGAAAGAATAGTTTTTAAATCTTAGAAATTGTTGCCACGCGATATGACTAAATTCTGATTCCCAATTATCAGATAATTCGTTCTTTTTCCTTTCTTTTTTTTCTGTGGCTGAGGTCAAAAAGAGAAAGTTTGGCGAGTGAAGGTGAAGACCTTTTTTATGAGACTTTAAGAACGATCTGCCTGTCACGATGTTTTCAAATCAGACTTTTAAATAAAGGAAAAGAAAATTTTTGTGTGTTTATATTATATCTTCAAAACAAACCAGTTCATGTCTGTAGCAAAAAATTTATTGCCGGCGATAGCAAATTGTATTGGAATGAAATCATTAAGAGAATATTCAGACGATATTATAATAGCAGTTCTCTGATTGTATTTAAAAATTTCAGGAAGTACCTTGAATTCCAATGTTTCTTTCATAGTTTTGTTTCAAGGATATGGTACATTTAGTTATAGCTATATTTAAATTACATTATAGAGTGAAATATTTCATTTTGCTTTGCATGCATTTTGCTATACATGCCTTGTTAATGTTTGATTTCGTCTATTATTTAGTTAAATGAAAAAAATAAAAGAAAAAAAATAAAAAAATAAAAGAAATAAAGAAAGGGTTTGTTTCTAAATATTTTAATCAAATTAGAAACTATTTAATATTAATTAGAGATGTTTTTAAAATTTCATTATTTTATGATGTATGTCTTATGTAAAAAATATTTGTTTAATAATTATTTTAAACTATTTTTATTTAAACTTTTAGCGTTTTATTGAATACTTATTAAATATAAAAGTGTAACATTTATTCATCATAAATGCTAGTAGATAAATATGTTAAAAGATTTGTAAATTAAAAAGAGAGAGAGAGAGAGAGTATTTCTTTTACTTTTATTTTTAGACACATGTCTTTATTTGCAAAACACAACAAATTCAGAAAATGCTTTGTTTAAATTTGACTTTGAATGTAAAGTTCTTATTTGTTAGAAATGAAAAAAAAATTAAAATTAATTAGGTAATTCGTGATATTTTCATATGCTTATTTCGAGCTAGAGGGACATAAGAAAGAATTTTAAAATAATTAATTAATCTATGAAATGTATTTTATTTAAATATAAATGAACATAAATTTTAAAAAAATAATTAAAAATGTCAAAAAATACAATGCATTTAGGTGTAAAATTCAGTGGGATAAAAAAAAAAAAACAAAAAAAAAAAAATATTTAGTTTAACAATAATCAGGGTTTTGAAAAAAATTAATAATTCATAAATGTGTTAAGCGTACCTATATCATAATTTCTTGTCACGATTTTAACAGAATGAGAGAATATTTTAATCAGTTGCATTTCATATTATAAATTAATTTGAAATACTGTTGTGAAGACATGCAGCATTGTTTACTGTATTTTTGTGAAAAGATCAACTAAAGTTGTTTTAAGTAACCAATGATTCCCAAAGAACAAGTTTTCATGTCTGTAAAAATTCCCGGGAGGGGATGCATAAGTCATGGGGCTTATACACATTTTGTCTGGGTATATAGTTCAACAAACCATTCTAAGGATTTTCAATGGGTTATAGGATAGAGGAGTTAACTGACCTTTCTATACAATCAGTTACTTTAACTCCAGATAGATATCGATGATAACAGATAGCCCATTACGTTTGACTAACGAGAAAGCAAAACCAATTGCTGCTGCCCGATATTTTGCAATAGGTTCTTGTATTTCATTCTAATAATGAACAATCGTCATAGATCTTTGTTAGTAAATATGCAGATTGATTCTTTATCGTAATCCCTGTTTATATCAATTCATGATAGCCTGCTTATGATGCTTGTGTTTCAGAATTTGTGGTATTTGGTGATGTTCTTAGGCAAATTGCATATACCCTAAGCTTTTCAAATTCTTATTCGAGGGCTATCGGTCAGCAGGACAAATATTCACCTATCCATGAACATAATTTTGCCTAAATCAAACGCTGCCAATCTTTGCCACCATTTTAATCAGATGCATCTGGATTGAACGCTTCTGGAATGTATTGAAGAATCCAAACTCACAGCAACTCGGGCAGAGACCATAATTGTGCAGCTTTCTGAGTACAGCTTTTGAGCTCAGAAATAAATCTGGTCTAAAGCAGTTTTGGTTCTGGTCTAAAAAGTTTTGGTCTAAAGCAACCATCTCTGTTACAAGTATTAATGCCATTTTTTGACTCCACTCGGAATACAACAATACGTCAATCTACCATGAGTGTCTTAATTCTTAGGTGGAAAAATACATCTCTTCAAGCAACCGTTTAACTTATTTGAAATTTTTATAATCGTGAATTTTATGAATGTTGAAAGTTAAATAATCAAGTGACACCTGTAATATATTGTTCCGTTCCAATGTGTTCAACAGTACACCAGAGTTCAGAAACTTTTGTCTGCTGGAAGACATAAAAACGTAATTATCCAGAAAGTTAATCATATCAAAGTTTTGAGAATCTTTTATTTTCACTTATATGCAACTATTTATATAAAAGCACTGCAAAAAACTGTATTTTTATATGTATAATTGCTTCTTTTTCATTTTTCTTGACATAAAACTTTTGTAGGGTATTACATAATATATTAGTTTGGGGAAAAAGTAATCCATTATTTTTTCGGTAGACGTCTGTAGTGATCGATATCTCGTGAGGTATCTATCAAACAATTTCCTATTTATGCTCGTTGGAAAGGTGACATTTGACACTAAAATATCCTCT
>JAPDSC010001578.1:0-15877 GCA_026290005.1 Latrodectus geometricus
ATTTTTTTTGCCAATTTTACAATTTTTTGAACACATGCAAAATATTATTTATCCAACCAGATTGATTATAATCAAAAAATTAGTGCACATTGTTTTCCATATGTTTTATTTTATTTATATACCTTTAATCTAAATTTTAATAAGAACTAAAAAAGTAATTAAAAACTAATATTTTATTTATTTTCAACTATTCACATTTTGTGATATAATCAGGTTATGAAGAAAATGATAATTAATTCCTTCGTTACCGATGTCTCTTTTAATTATGTAGCATCTAAGAGTTATTCATATTATTTTTCCAGTTGATAATATAAAAAATATGAAAAGCATTTTCGAATTTAAAATAATTTACTTGACTGAAATCAAGCAAATATTAAATTCTGTAAAAATAAACATGTATAATAAAAATGTAAAGTTTGAAATATGTAAGTTACACACTTATTTGCTTAATTAAATGAAAGCTTATACATTATTTTTAAACTCCCCTTTACCAAATCCATTATCCATTGGCCCAATACAATTCACTTAAAATTCTACCTCAAGCATTTCAAACATGAGATACCCATTAATTATGACGACTGCCAC
The DNA here is from genome assembly GCA_026290005.1 of Latrodectus geometricus. Classification (NCBI taxonomy): domain Eukaryota; kingdom Metazoa; phylum Arthropoda; class Arachnida; order Araneae; family Theridiidae; genus Latrodectus; species Latrodectus geometricus. The sequence continues at coordinate 586 of JAPDSC010001578.1, forward strand.
TTTCATACGTCCATATTTTAATTAGTTTTAAAATTCTATAGAATGAAAAATCATCAAATCTGATGGACAACAACTGAATAAATTCCTTATAGATTTCTTGCTAATTTTAATCTTGTCAACAATTTCACTTCCTTCGAAACTGCTAATTTTTTTACTCAACTTCCATTCAAACCGTCATAAAAATTCCATGACTCGACGATAGTGTCTTAAAAATCAGACACGAGTTCCAGCATTTAGTTCCACTCCTAATCGATTTCTACTACAAAGTCAGCAGACAAGGACCAGGACAGCTGTAGTCAAGTTGTAAAGAGTAATTGGGTAAGTGACCGCGATCGAAATGAATTCAATTCTTTCCCTGCTTTATAACCTCAGTCAAAGAATTTAAACGGATTTATTTATCGCTCTTTTTTAAAAAGTCTGGGACCTCTCGAGAAAGCTGACTCGGCTTTTTTTTTAGAAACAAAACGCTCCAAAGTTCATTGTGAAGCGAATTGGGATTCAATGTGTCATTTCGGATCGTTCTTCTTTAGAAGATTGAATTGACTACGCTTTCAAGGACTTAGCGATAATCACTTGCATTGAGAGGCGGAAAAAGTTTTTTTTGTTTCTTTACTGGAGCAAAACTATCATTATTTAATTTCTTACGCTTCACTGTTTGCATAATGTAGTTATTATTCATTAAAAGCTCTCTCTACATTAACGAGAAGTTTAACGTATAGTTGCAGTCGGGAAAACTATTCTTTATTTTCAACTAAGGACGATACGGTTACAAAACACTTTGACAATAATGCAATTTGTAGAATTTCTTGAGTTGTTAGTATATATTTTTATTTTAATTCTATGAAAATTTCCATGCAATATGTATTGCAAGTATATTTCTCAATTGAATTTTACTTATTTTAAAGAAATTACATTTTTAATCGAAAATTTGTGAAATATAAGAGTTTTGAAATTTAGCAATTTTTAAAATAGTATTATTTTCAAAGCAAAATTTTCCATCTTAATAATTATTATACTTTTATTAATAATTATTAATTTTTATATACATAATTTTTATATATATAATTTTTATATATGTATAGTAGTTTTGTGTTATTAATACTAATTATTAATAATAAAAATTATTATGCTTTGAGGAATGTTTTAAGTGCTGTTAAAAACAATTTTTAATTTTTTAAACTTATTGTTACCTACAAAAATTTTTGTCAAGTATTTATTAAAAATGTAATTGAAATTTTACCGTTTAGTTATTCTAAAATACTATAATATTACGTATGAAATATTTATAATATTAGTTTGGGGAAGAAGTTATCCATTATTTTTTCGGTAGACGTCTGTAGTGATCGCTATCTCGTGAGGTATCAATCAACCAATTTCAAATTTATGCTCGTTGGAAAGGTGACATTTGACTCTAAAATATTCTCTTGCGGTTTTTTGTTTGATTAATTCAGTTACGAGTACAAGGTTTTAAAAATAGAAGACAACAAACAGAAAATTCGATACATTTTAGTTTTTCTTTTATAATGGCGAAAATGCTAACCAGGTGGCTAAAATTGTAAAAGGTGTTTATCGTCCTCTATATGACTGTAACAACCAGTTACGCACATTTTTGGTTTCGTTGATTCCGTTTGGGTATTTGGATGCTAAAGATGCACCTCGCATGGATACAACATCGTCGAGAATGTCTATAAAATATCAAAAATTATCAAACTTGACAGCATGTCAGCAGTCGTAGCTTCACACAAGACCTAAAAATTTACATAAAAACTGTTTTAAACCTTTTTACAAAGCGAATCTGAAAGAAGTTTTAAAAAGTACACGTAAAAATAATGGATTACTTTTTCCCCAAACTAATAGTTTCAATAAATTCTAATTTGCGGTAAAATACATAGAAATTTCTATACTTTTATAATATTTTGTAATATTTTTTACACTTGATAAATGTTTTATTTACTATTAAATAAATGTTAGTTTAACGAGTGTGTGACTTAATTCATAATGAATTAAAAGTGTATAATTATTGAAATTCAATAAAAAATATTTTAGTTGATCAGATTTATTATTTGTACTACACAGTCACAAGACTTTGTGTAGTACAAAAAGTGGTATTAAAATTTTCTTACAGAAATTAAATGTATTCATTGCTAGAAAATTCTTATTATCATTAAAAATTTAATAAAGAAAAAACTCATATACTTATTGTTTAGTAAAATGCATTATAGGATAAAATGAAGGAGGGATATAATATATCCAGCCTAATTTGAAAAACTTGTTTAACTTTAATAAATATAAATTATAAAAATAGAAAACTATTACATGATAAAGTAAAAAATATGATTGAAATTATAAAAAATCTACACTCATTGTCAGCATCAGACAAAATAATGCATACTTTTTAATACCATTTAATTTTTTATATGTTTAAAAATATTTCACATTTTATTAATCAATTAAAATCTGTTATTTAAATCAATGTATACATATTTTCTTTGTTAGGCAGTGAAATATCAATATGGAATCTAAGTTTATCTTAAAAAAATGAAAATTAAGTGTCAGAAATTTTCAATCTATAGATTGTTATGTTTAATTTCAATTTGTGTGTTGTTGATGTTTAATTTTAATAGATATGTTGTTGATGTTTGTTTGCTCATTTACACACACATCAACTTTGGCATTGGTTGAATGAATTTCATCAAGTCTCAACATAAATCAAAAACAAGGATTGGAAATAATATGGAAAAATGCAATTAATGTTCTTCGTTTCATCTTAATTATAGCATTAGGAATTTTTGGTAGAGAGTAGACATTTTTAAGCAACTAAAAATGTCTACTCTCTACCAAAAAATTGATATTAATTATTAGCTATTAGATACTATTTATTATCCATAAAAATATCTTAATTTCTATAAAACATAAATATTTTCACACATAAATGTTTTCAGTTTTGAATTTACACTCATTTTTAATTGAATCTATAAAACTATTACATTTTGAATTTACAATTTACTGTAAAATGAAAGTAAAGGAAAGGCGATTAGAAATTATTAATTTTATTAAAAAGTTCAATTCATTAAATATGAAATTTAATATTTTATTCAAATATTATATTAATTAAACTGTGTTAATCCCATTTTTTAATCTATGAAATGATATATCGAGCGTGGATCAGTTAAAAACTATACAAACAAGCCTTAAAATTCCAATTTATTACATATTAAATATTGAAATGGGTGCTTTTCAATCAGTATTTTAATACACTTTCAATAGATAGCCGATTACGTAAATCAAAAATACATTCTTTTTATCAATACCATCTCGAGTGAAATTCCCTTTGTGAAAAAAATAACTTTTAAAAATTTAAATATCATTATTTACTTACAGAAATTACACTATACCAATATAGAAGGAGAAGCCTTATATTTGTTTTCATCAAATTCCAGTGGTTACACATAGATACCTATTTCAAAAAGAGTTCAAAGAGAAATATGACGTCATTCTTGAATCTAAAAGAATTTCCGAACGTTACGCATCATGACGTAAGTAATTTTACAGAGAATTCAAATTACCACTTTTTATGATTTACTCAATGCCGAAAGCTGCACTCTAAATTTTGAAAGGGAATTTATATTTTAAGTCAGCAAGATACCAAAATTGTGATATAAATTTTATTTCATTACTTAAAGCAGTTCTAGATTAAAAAAATCAACAAATTGAGAATATAAATAAATAAATATGGGTCTATGCAATTATGTATATTCATACTAAGTTACAGAAATACAACCTCTATAAGACGCCCATATCTTACTTAAAAAGCAATACAATTTTCTTGGAACATTTTATTTGATGCCTAATTAGTCACTTTATCGTATTTGGCAATGAAATGTATTTCAAGTAGTGATACAATCATTTTTTTAAACCACCATGAAATAAGACCACTTGTGAGGAAGGATAAAATGTCAATGAGTTTTGAAGAAAATGAGAAAAAAAAATCTTTCAGAAATTGAAATAAGTTTCGGTAAATTATATTTTTAGAAGCGCATTTTTTTCGTTCCATTTGTTCCAGTAAAATAAAAGCAGGTTTTATAAGCGTCTTGAGGAGGAATTAGTGCACTCCAACCATCTGTTCTCAAACTTTAAAAGCTCATCACAAGAATGCAGTCTAAATGGGGCTTCATACTTGCTCGTGTAGGAAGGACAAATCTATTCTTTCTTAAATGTTCATAATCTCTTTTACTCAAGCTATGGATTCCCGATAACATCACTTTTGCGTGTATTCTTTGTATTCTCGCCCCCTTTCCCCCATCATGACGTTGTTTGTCTCTAAAGAATAAAGAGATAAACATGGAATAAAAAGTAAAACTGTCGGAAAGAGATGGGACAAAGAAAAGTGAAAAAATAATGCCATATATATATTTCCTCTTCATTTTCTTTGCGTTGTTTTGTACTCGATAGTGACACTACACTTGACAGTGAAAAAATGGTTTCTGTCGTGTCTGAGTAGCTGAAGTATTTTTTTGAGGACTTTTAATGGTACAGCAAGCATATGATTTCTTTCTCTATAGCATTAGATTTTTATCAATAACTGCATTTGCATGTTTAAGCATAACTATTTTCAGATACAATGTACTTTTTCTTAATCGCTTTCTACTTATTGTACATATGGTTGATTCCTTACTAATAAAAATTTGCATTTTTTGGGCAAAATTAAATATTTATGCCCAATTAATTTAGGTTGTTGATTTTATACTATTTTGAAAAATGGTATTTTTATAGTTAAAATGGTTTTTAGAGTATGAAGATTATTAGAATATTTATTGTTACCTTTAATCACATTCAAACATAATTTGGATATAATTAAAGATCTAGTTTATTGGAAATCAATAAATTGGTTTATGGAACATATATATATATATATATATATATATATATATATATATATATATATATATATATATAAACATAGCAGAGAAACTACAATTCTGATTCAATTGACAACATAGTTCTTATTTCTCAATAGATGCAATTAAATTTAATTAATATATATAGGAAATATTTATTAATAACTTAATCATATATTAAAAGTTTGTATAAATTGATACGTAAAACAAGGATGCATAACACTGTAAATTAAAATTTTTGTGTGTAAATAAATATTGTTCTTGTTGTTATTACTAATGGCGCTTAGTGATACCAAGCCCACTTGTCATAGTCTGGGTGAATAAAGTCAGAAAGAGCGTCTTCCATTATTGAACAAAGCCCCCCTATACCAAGGTGGAACTACGACTTTGGTTCCTAGATGGCAGCACCATCTGGGTATTCGAATTTAGAGATTTAAGCCAGAGAAGTTACATGGCCTGGTTCCAAACACCCTCAGAGGTATTAATTTGGAATGTGAGCATGGAGGACATTGCGACCACGACATATTTTATGTGCCCCAGTACCCTTAGTGAACTCGACAGGTCTTCAAATAAGCCGGGATTCGAATTCACTACCTAACCAACTAGGGAACCGTGTAAATAAAGAAAAATTATCAATAAGAAGAATAAGCGCTTAAATTTCAGAGAATGGATGATAAATTAAAAATAACAACCAAAAACAAGAATTTTTTTTATTTCTCTGTGTGTGTGTGTGTTTTCATTATTAATGATATATTTCTATGTATGCTTTATTCACAATTTGAATTAAATAGAGCTAGGTAAACTCCAACAAATTTAATTTTTAAGCTAATTAAAATATTGATGTACAGGATGATAATGGATGATGGTATAAATAGTAAAACCAATTGTTCAAATTTGATAACAGTGTAACAGCGCTGTGTATCATGGTTAAAGCGGACAACAGAAAGTCGTTATTAATTTCGGGAAACTTCTATTGCAATAAAATGTTTCTAAATTTGTTCTAGGGTTCTTATGCAAATCGAAAAGTTCCTATTACAGAGCACGAATTCGTTTAAATTTGTTTGGTAACTATACAGTTATCAACATATATAGTTTTATCGGAAATTGTTTGTAAAATGTTTATATTAGAAGATTATGTAATAAATTCTATTGTCCAATTATTTTTTTTAAATATTAAATTCCTTTATTAGAGATAATCTGACATTTTGCTCTTGAATGAAATTTATTCCCAAATATATAGCAGGCAACAAAAAAAAAAAAAAAAAAGAAACTATCTCGCCACTACAGACATTAAAAAATTTTGAAAACTGAATGTTATAATTAGAAATTTAAATATGAAAAATAAATTTTTAGGAATGATTTGGAATTTAAATAAGCAATCATTATAGATTAAATATCATGTTTGTAATTTAATTGTTACCAATAATATTAAATTGTAGCTGAGGCATAAGATTAAATTTTAATAATGACTATATTTTATTGGGTTGTTCATTATTCGATTTTTTAAATGCATCTAATTTATTATTATGCAGAAATAAATTATTAAATTAAATGTATGATACACACGGAATGATAGTTAATCATAAATATATTTATTTTACTTTTTATTTATTTTATTGTTTTTTTAATATTCTTTTATAAGTAAAAAAACATTTCTTTTTTAAAATAGTATAATTTTACAATTATTATAGAATAATTTGCATAGTTACAATATTAAAATACATTTAAAATACTTGAAATACTATTTCAAATTACTTTTATCTATGAAAAAAAAATAAATGCTAATATGTTACATGTTATTGTTTTATTATATGGAGTTACGTTCAAGTAAACAGAACTGAAGCGAAGTAATCAAATGCAAAATAATACACTTAAGTCAGCAGACGAGATTACATCGTTTAATGAATTATTTTTTATTCGAAGAAGTACTTTTTTTCTGAATGTTAAATAAAAGTGACTACGAACATGAAGTTTATTTTTATTCTGCTGGAGGTAAACTATTTTACAATAGTATTTCTGATAGTTACTGAACATAAAACACAAAATTAAACTTTTTTTTTAGTTGTTTTAAACTTGTTTTTTTTATTAGTCTGACAGACATATCTTAGTTCGCAAAAAACATTATCAACATACAAAGATTAATAGTAATATCAGAAAGAATTATAATAATTAAAACAAATATTACTCTCGATATAAAAATATAAGATAACTATGTTTAACTAAAAAACACATAAACATTTATTTGCAGTATGATACAGGTTTAAGCAATGTAAAACACTTTTTTTTTACAAACATGTAATATTTTTATAACTATCCTTAAAATATTTATAACATTTGTATAAAAAATATCTATTGTGTATTATAGTATATTTATATATCAATCAAGTCAAATGGTTTTTACTTATTTGTAACTTTAACTATTTCTCTATTTATATTTTGTTTTAAATAAAAATTTCTTATATTATCATAATTGGTTTGGCATATTATTTTGCAAATAGTTAATCATATTTTAATTAATGAAAAGTATAAAATTATTAAACTAATTACGTTGTATATCTCAATTAGCAATATTTAAATATTTTAATCAAAATATAGCTAAAATGAGAATACAAAATTATATATTAAAACTTGTTTCGAGTAAATAAAACAATGTTCTAGAAAATTAGAGTTTACTGATGTGTTAAATAGACTGAACAAGGTAAAAAATTTGTAGACTAAAAATGTGGCCATTGTTTTTTAAAATTAGCAATAATTAACAATAATCATGAGTTATGGGAAAACATGCTATTAAAGCACATGCGTATGTTTTTATCCGATTCTGAAGTATTCGAATTCATAATTTCTATGATCTAATGATCAATAAATATAAAAATTTAAGTTTTCAACATTTTCATGTTTTCAAGATTTCAATATTTTTATGCAAAACCATATTTTTTTTTCTCCATGCAACCCTCCCGTTATAGAACGGGAATCTTAAAATTCTGAGGTGAATCGCTGGTAAAATCGATCACAAATGAGTCCAACTGTTATTTGGTGGTCCCTAATGATTTCATGGAACTCATCTCATGGATCTCATCTCGCTTAAATGAGAAAAAATAAAGATAATTGCATAGATTGATCAGCAGATCAACTCTTATTTTATTTATTGAAAACATGAAAGCACACAAGGCGCAATAAGTAATGATTTAAATGTAATTTGTGTTCTCTCACCATTCTCCGTTCTTACCAGATTTACCCCCCATATACTTTGTCTTCTATACAATTTAAAAAGTTTTTAAAAGGATAAGTAATAATGTTTTTTTTATGAATTTGATGAATTGTGACCTATAAGTTTATAGGATAGGTGAAAATAACTTGTCCCTCAAACAACAAAATATGTAGACTGTGCGCGCTCTTTGATCCAAAAAATCCTTATAATATGTGTATTCTATATGGAGGTATCCTTGGATATTTGATATGGTAAATCTGTCACCTAATAAACTCGCTCAACATACCATTTTAATTTTTATTTAGGGAGAAGTAATGACACAAAAACTTGGTACTTTAATCCTTACATTGAAATAATCGTAAGAAAATTGGTCAGATTTCATTAACCTACGTAACCTACGTAATCTAAATCTAAATGTAGATTATGATTGGATTAACAAATACATTGCATTCTAATATGATTGCTAGATCTTTACCTCGAATGCTGCTTATAGTCTATACTATTTAAATTTAAAAATATTAAAAGAAAAACAAAGTCAAGCTACTTCAAGTTGATCTTTTGTAAGAATTATGTGATGTAGTCTTCAATATTGTTAAATTTTATGAGATGTAGTTTTTGAAGAAAACAAGGTCGTTTTAAAATTTCTTTGCAATTTTTATTTGTTTCCTTCCTTGTTTCAATAGAAGCATGTTTTTTATAAATTGATATCATCATAAAACTATTATTTTACTAAATGCATTGAGATGGTTTACGATTTTTTAGTAGATATACGCAAATTATCGATACATTTGAACGTATTTCTTTTGAGTAATTTAAAAATGTTCATTTATTTGTTGTACACGCACTTTCAGTTCACATTAGAATCTATCAAAATGATTAACTTTGAATATTATTTTAATTTAATTGAAACAATATCATCAAAATAAACACATAAATTTTTAGAAAATATGTTTTTAAATCTTTTATTTTATATCACTTAATATTTTAAATATTCGTATGATAGTTTTATAATTCATTTTCTTATTCTTATTTATTTAATATGTATGAAAGTGATTTGACATTTTTAAGAATGAATAAATAATATAAAATTACTATTTAATATTATTTTTATTCATACTTAACTATTTAAACTTTTATTTCTTTTATATCATTGCTCATAATTTAGTATTTATGTCCCTTTATAAAAACAAAATAAATTTAAAGGTATTTTAACATTGAAAAAAAATCAGAAATACTTTTAAAGAATTATATTAGAATTTATAATACCTCATTATTAATAAAATTTGTAATTTTTATTTATTTAATGTAATAGATTTGATTTTATAAATATACTTTACCTAGTTACTGCTTTTTATGAAGATATTCAAATAGTTAAGCACTAGAAATTTTTTAACTTGAAATATCAACATGAGAAAAAACTTGCTAATGAAATTTGTTTTTTTGAAATCAATCTAGTTATCTTGCAATTGAAATCCCGGATGCACAAGAAGAAACTAATAAATAAAATATATAATCCCGTCTTTCGGAAAAAAAATCAAGAAAATAAAGTCGCCTCATAAAATTCAAGATAAAGAACATTAGCATATTTATATTTTTGCCCTCGTGAAAAATTTATGCATGAAACGGAAGATTAAAATTCTCTTCAATCTCAACCGAAATGAATTTTTATTAAAACTGCGAAAGAATTTCCATTTCATTTAGGTTACGCAAGGATTTATATCTGTTCATTTAATCCACTCTTTCATTTAATTTTGTGTGGAACACAAATTTAAACAATATACAAAGATGTAAAATATTTAAATAAGCATGGATAAAATTTATTGAAAAACAAAAATTGTTTACTTTTCAATGAATCTTAGAAACATCAAATATTAAAGCTGAAATATATTGCATTCTCTTTTAGCCCGCTGACATTTGAATCTTTGGTTTATTTAAATTCAAACTTCACAATAATATGAAACGTCATTTAAGACACAACAGAAATAGATTAAATGAATTTTCAATAAACGATTTTCGACTGACAGAAGAAAGAAATTATAAAAATGTGTAATAGCATTTCCAGAAAAATAATAATTATGCATATTTATTAATACAGGGCTTGAAACTGAATTATATATTTCTAAATTTGTATTTTTCTAGTAGAGTAAGAAAGCTAATTTACCAAAATTCTGTTTCAATAAGTTTCCAATTTTATCAAATATTCTATTTTAAGCTATCCTTTTTTATCTTTGTAGTAATACAGACTTAACTGTTAAAATTAAGAACCATATCTGATTAAAGCTTTCCAAGAGATGAGATAAAATATACAGTTTTATTATTTTTTAACAATAAGTTTATAAGAGCATTAAAATGCATTTATTAAAGCTTGGGGACAGTTTTTTTTTTTGATAGCCAAATAGTCAGATAAGCAATGATACTTTTATTGATATTTATATAAAACTCCTTCATTTTCAGTTCAGATTGTTGATACTGATCTAATCGTGTAGGCTTTAATAGCTTCCCTTACAAATTTTTTTGAAAAAATTGCAAAAAATCATCACTTTTTTTATTTTATTATTAAATACAAGGAAACGAAACAAAATATGTAGGTTTAAAGTTGAATTTTTATTTTTGTACAGGTGTAAAAGCATGTAGTTTTAATATTAGTTTACTATCCCGAGTTATCTCGGGCAAGTGGGGGAAAAAGTTTAATATTAGTCTTTGTATGATAGTTTTTGAAACAAGGGACAACACAAAGTGATACTTGACATTCCGTACTCTGGTATCTGGTCTCTTTTCTTACGGCATCATCGCCATTAGTTTACTTTTTTTCAACGCAATTGTCCTCCTTTGTACATTATTATTCCACAAACCGTCGTTTTTTTATATCATAGGGAAACACTTGACCAATCCCACCAAAAAAAAAAAAAGACGCGAAATCAATGAAACGGCAAACTGGTAGTTAATGCTGAATATTTCCTTTCATTTCCACCAGGCCGAGTAAAAACGTGATAAAACAAATCGTACTGACAAATTCTGCTTCACCCGAGTTTTCTCGGGGTAATAATTAACTGCAATATATACGAACCCGAGATAACTCGGTATAATCAGGCAAGCGGTTAATATGTATATCAAATGATACTTCTAATTCATTTCCGTTAGTTCCATGGTGTTGAGTCCAAATTATTGGTATATTCAGAGGTATTTACTTGTACTCATGTCCTTGACTTCATAGTTTTTGTATTTAATCAGTCCAAATTATTGATATATCGAGTGAAAACTGGAGCTCACTTCCATTAGGTTCATGGTAGTGATATCTAATCAGTCCAAGTTATTGGTATATCCACTGAGATTACTTGTAGTTCGTGTCCGTTCCATTCATGATTTTGTGTATCTAATTAGTATTATAGGCATTAGTACTTTTAGTTAGACAATAAATAAATTCCGCTGAATTCAAGTTTTTGGTATCTAACTAGTCTTGTTGGCCATGATATTTCCAGTGTGACTTAGATATCATTTCCATTGAATTAATTTTTTTAAAGCTAATTGATTCCAATGCACTAGATGAGGTACATTCAGTAAAACCTAGAACCCATAACCATTGGATTTATGCATTCGGTTTTTACTTAAGTTTGCAAGCATTTTGTATTTGGAATACAAGTCTTGGAGAGAGATGGAGAAATCATTTTCACTTGAGATAACCTAATGAGAAGAAATAATATTGCATATGTTTAGTAAAAAAAAAAAAAGCTTATGCTGAACAGATTGATATTATTATTATAGTTTAGTGAAAAAATTCTTTTTTGGTGATTTACTAGTGTTCTACCAAAAATATGGTATTTTCAAGTAATGTTGACACTTAAATCTCGTATTCCTTAATGTTCCTGCAAAAGAAAAAGAAAATTATATTTCATAACCAATAAAGATAGTTTTATAAAGGTTGCATGAGCAAATGTAGTTACTAGCAGTTAATAATAAAAATCATATTTATACCCAATTAAAATTTCAGATACCGGTACTTCACCTATTATTATAACACGTAATTTATAATAATAGAAAACAACACACAATTTTTAGATAAAAGTAGATTTATTGGAACCACACTTTTGTTTATTAACAATTTGATTCAAGTAAATCAACTTAATTATGAACTAGTACTATAAAATGGTTAACTATACAAAAAGTGACATTATTAGGTATGGCAGAGTTAGACTAAGAAGTAGACATATATTTTTTTCAAAATTATGATTACGAGAATATTCAAACTTCATTCTTTACGTACGACTAAGAACAAATTTAAATAAAAAAAAAATTAAACAGTCTTTGCCGATTTAAACCAACCATAAAGTGATTATTTTGTCTTGTCATTTTTATTTTGCTTTTTCTTCTGTTCTATTGCCAAGGTGGTGAGGGATTCAGCCAATGGTCTTTACATATGGAATCGGTTTTATAACAAAGTGAACTTTCGGTTCTCAAAGATTTCAAGTCATGGAGACGTACTCCATGTCATGTTTTTCGCTTACTTTGAATAATCTATGTTTTACATACAAAATGTTCTTCAAAGTCTTTATGAATTCAAATTGAACAAGTCATCAGATGAAAATAATGAAATGTTTTCAAAGCTATTCAGCTATGGTTAAACGACTTGTGTCATCATGCGCATTGCTGGAATTCATAGGAAATCACTTGAAACCGTCATTATCTCTGTCTCGTAACAATCAATGCTCTCCAATGGCCTGAAATCTAGGAAAGTAAAATGGAATAGATGTAAGATACAGATAGAAAAAGATAGAAAGAGATTTCAAAAAATTTTGGAAGCTATATTGCTAAATATTTTAAAATTTGAGTTATAAATAGTAATTAAAAGAGAAAACTTTCATGATTTTGGAAAGATTTAAAAACGATCAAAAGGCCATAATCTGAACTGTAATAAAACAAACAACCACTTTATGGTTAATAAAATTTTTAGTAAGTATAGTTTGTAATAATATGAAATTATAATTGACAATTATAACACATAATATCTTATTGCGTGATACTCCTCCAATTAAAAAAAATATGAAACAGTAAAGATAATTTATAAATTGCTAAATATGCAAAATATTCACTTACAAATATTCAGATTTTAATCTGGAAGCAAACCATTTTGTAAGCTTCTCAGTTAACTTGCAATATCAATATATCCTTCACGTAGAAATGAAATTTCCGGACTTTGAACAGATCACGAAAGATTGCTATAAGTTGCATCTGTATTTCTCAGAATATTGCTGACATACTTTGAAAAATTGAGAATTAAAAATCGGGCTAGTTAATCCACTTTGAATTCTTAGTTTTTAAGAGAAATTTAATCATATAAATTATATACCACAATATCTTGTTGCCAAAAGTAAAGTCGAAATCAAATATACCTTAAAATTCAAATATAAAGTACCAAACCTCATCTGCACCAGTCATATCTTTCATAAGTATGGTAAAACCGTTTGACATAAAAAGTACTCAAATCCAAATTACCGATGTCTTATTGATCAATTTGTTAGACATTGCAAAACAAGAAACAAACCAGCTGCTTTCTATTTAAAGATATACCAGTAATGAGTCGAACGCTATTCATCAGTGTAAAATGATACCCCTTGACCTCTGCTCTAAACATTTTGATTTTTGCATCTGTTAGGAAAATAAAAAGGGCGCAATCAACATATGTGTTTGGAAAAAGAACTTTTCACAATAAATGTTCTAAGCAAGTTACATTTGAAATTTAGTTAGCAGTAGTTGCATAGAAATCCCAAAAGAGATAAAAACTCTTTAAGGTTAAAGAGTGATCGTCCTCAGTTCTTTTCTTCAAATCAGTTTCTTATAGTCATTGAAGATAGTAACCATAACTATTTTTGTTACTCGATTTATATGTTAAATAGTATTGTAAACATATATTTGAATAGTACTGTAAATATATATATAAACAACTATAATTTTACATAAAAATACATAAAAGTTTAGTGTTTCTAATTATCATAATAATAAAACTACGTGAAATGAACATGAAATTAAATAAGTTTGTATATTATACGCATAATAAACTTTTAGATTAAGTACGTATTTATAAGAAAATGGAAAATTTTGATACATATTCAACAGAATGAAACTTTGTATAATAAGCTATTAAAGCATAACGCCTTATCAAATGCACGCACATTTTGTACGTCCTATATGAAGTACATACAAATTTATTTATATCCTATAAATTGTGTGTACGCTGCATAACTTTTAATCATCTTGTTTTGCAATTTAAAACAGAACATGCTAGTTTAAATAAATTACATTCTTTCGAAATAAAGTTTCCAGTATATCTCTTTCCACTCGCAATCCAAAATAGAAACAAATTTATTAGCATCAACTCCTGCAGTCTTAAACTGGAAGCCAAGGACTCAATAAAGCCTTATCTCCGCCCCTCTTTTAACATAAGTTCGTAACTATGTGAAATTCCAAGGTATAAGATCTCAATTCAAACTCTGAATAAATCTATAAATCCAAATAAGTGTCAAGTCATATCTAGACAAAGTTTTTTTTTTTTTTTGAACGAAAATATGAGCCATCGGGATATAAAGAAATGACATATTTGAGAGGCTGAATCTACTTTAAATGGATTTTCTATCCAGTGGGCTAAATCCTTTGGAAAACTTATTTTTCGATTCCATTCAACTAAAATGTAAACGGGTTAAAAGAGAGACACACTGAATGTTGGGAGTATTGTTTTTTATTTTCTCCTTTATTTTGCAATATTGCTCCTGAATCTCTCGTGGGAGACAGGTAAGAGGAGAATAAAGGACTTAAGAATAGAACTTAATGCAGAAATTGAAGGTAATGACGCAGGGAGAAAATTCTGAATAAAATATCCATCTGAATAGTTAATATACACTGCATGGAAGCGAGGAATTATGTTTAGAGTTTTGTCACTTCAGTTCGTTTTGAACTGAGTTCCAGGATTCAATTCATACATTTCATATACGAAACAAATTCAGTTTTATTTAGTTATCTCTTTCATCTTGAGAATGTTTTTCGAATATTAAGGAAGACCTGTCTTTAAACAAACAAGCAGATTGGTTAGTCTTAATTTATTATTAATTATTTTGACTAAAACACTTCCTAAATGTTGTCAGTAATATTTTCTATTGAATGTCAATATATATATATATATATATATATATATATA
>JAPDSC010001578.1:15887-53166 GCA_026290005.1 Latrodectus geometricus
CCTTAATTATATTACGTTTCATTGTTTTTCTTGATTTTTTCCTGATTTTGTCTTATTGATATTGAATTGTATCGTTTATTCTTTGTTTTACTTTTATTTATAAATATATCTTACTTAATATATATATATATATATATATATATATGGTGGACAGATTTATTTTTCTATTGTATCTTGAGAATATTATGAACAACGTGTTTTTTCAATGTTCAGTTTAATCTGAATATTCATTTTGTTCGAAGATTTATTTTATATATGAAACAAATTAATTTTATAACTATTTATTTAATTTTGAGAATATTTTAAGAACATTAAGAAAATTAACATGAAGATGCACAGGAATGAAATTATTAGCTTAGGAGTGTACAATTATTTTTATTAAACTGTTTTTTAGTCTTATCTATGATATTTCAAAGATTAAATTATAATTATTATTCCCCCACACACACATATATATTTTGCGAATGAAAAAATTTATTTTTATTTATTTAGTTTATCGCAAAAATTTATTTCAAATATAAAAAATATGTACCTTTGAAACACAAAAATGTGCTTATGAGTTAAAATTCTTAACTATTTCTTTCGGTTAGAATGTTTTCAAAATTTGTATTAAAATGTTTTACGTTCGTTCTTATTATTTTATGTTGAGCTCGAATATTTTATCTATACATTTCATATGTAAAACATGTAATTTTTTTAGTTTTTTTTTTTTTTACTTTGATAATAAAATTCGTACATTAGAAAAATTTGATAAAACAGGCAAGGAGACTCTCTAAAATTTTAACATATTTTTTACAGAAAATTCAATGAAAATGAATAATTTCCTTGAAGTAATTTCGGGATTTGTCAAGAATATTTTTAAGAATTCCAATTTTCTATTTCTTTTAAACGAAACAAATCGACTTTATTTATTTACTTGATTTTCATTGAATTACAAGCTGACACATTCTATTCTTTCAAGTTTAAAATTCTGAATTTTTTCTTTGATATTTTAATTTGAATTCAAAACTTCAGTTCGTATATTTCATAAACGAAATAAATAAATTTACTTGCTTATGTCGTTTATGGTAAAAAAACGCAATTTGAAAATTAAATACTTTTGTTTTTTGAAGTACATGAAAATATTCCTTAGCTTAGCTTTGTTCTTAACGGGTATATTATTCTAATAAAAACATTTTTGATCTTATGTTATAATATTTTGATGGCCTTTAAATTAAGCTTGAATATTCGATACAAGCTTAAGTTCTTGTTTTTATTAAAGAAACAAAATAATTTTAATTCTTCATTTTTTACATAAAATATGTATTTTTTATCTAAAAAATTCCTTTAAAATTAGCAAAAAACTTTTTTATGGATGATTAACATTTATTGTCAATTAATACATTTAAAATTTCTTAAAATATTTAATTAAGAAATATTAAAAGATAGAAAACATAAGGAAATATAATTTATTATAAAAATATCAAAAAAATATTTTTGTTTCGGGGACTTATCTTTCATTATTTTTGTAAGTATCAAATCCCATTTTTATATTCTTCACATATTTCTTTTATTTTATTATATTACATTATATATATAATTACATTATATTATTATATTATATTATATTACCTTTATATTCTTCACATTTTTGAATCCAATTAATTATTTTAATTTATGGAGTTATAAAACTCGGATATTAAAAATCCTGTTAGTTTTTAATATAATTTTTAAAATTAAACGTCTTACTTAAATGTTATGTAAAGTTTATTTAATATTTTTTTCAAAAGATTAAGTTTAAGAAAACCATGATTAGAAATTATAATTTTTAGAATAAATTTTCAAAATTAAGCAATTCATATGAAGAAAACATGCAAAAAAATTATTATTAATAGTTTACATTTATTTTTTATAGATATAATTCAAACATAAATATTTTTCCATGGAAAAGAAGTGATATTTTTTTCAATAAAAGGAATTTTAAATTGGAATGTAAAATCTCAAAGTATAATAAGAAAGTATAATTTATTATAAATCTATTAACACACACATATTATGTTAAAGGAAGTAATCATGACTATTTTGAAAAAAATAAATCATGTTTACATTAGCTTGATTACATAAAAAAAAATAAATCAATTTATGCGAATTTTGTGTATTTATTCTCTAACTGCCAAGTAAAATAATTATTTAGAATTAAACTATTAATAATTGAAACTGATATAATTCCCTAATCTATGAGATTTTTGCAATTTATTGTTTTTTCTAAGAATAGATTTAGAAAATTGGAAGTTGAGATTAAAATTAAGAAATTAAAAATTCTGCCTTTAAAACTTTAGAAAGGCTGTTAAGTCCTGTTTATATTTGTCCTAATTTAATTTTAAATAACACATCGCTGTAATTTGCTAAAAATGTCTTTTATCTCTTGAAATATTATTTAAAACTAATTAAAGATTACTAAATATTGTTTAATTTATAATAAATGTATTAAAATATTTACATAATTTTTTGATTATTTCAAATTACTATTATCATTATAAAATTAAATCAATGTTACATTTGTTTCATAATCCAATAACAGTTTACATTTCTATGTGAGCATTTTAAAATCATTTAGTTACTATATAATTAAATTAAACAACTATTAAAAATGATAGGCTTACTTCAGTAAATTAAAATAAATTTTCGGTGAAAATGCGCTTTAGGTCCCCTACTCTGCCAATTTGGTGAAAGTGTGCTGTGGGTCCCGTACTTGGCGGATTTTCAAAAACGCTGTTGCCATGGCGATAATGGAATGCGATTTTTAACGGTTTTAAACTAATTAGCAACCAATGAAAAGGACCGATTTTTCAAACTGAAACTAATTAACGGCCAATGAAAATGCTAAAAGAAAAAAACCAATTAATGAGCATGCACGAAAAAGCGCACATTATTTCCTCCGGAGGTTGCCATAAAGAGCTCATTAGGAATAAAAACTTCCGCTTTACCACGCTTGGTGCATTTATCGCCAAGTTGGCAGAGTAGGGGACCTAAAGCGCAGATTATCGAAATTTTCATTTAACTGAGTACTAACTGTCTGATTTGATACGAGGTATATAGTATATATACAAATGGGACTTAAAATATTTCATAAAGCAAATTTAACAAATTAATTATTTTCTATAAAATGTAACATTTGAAATTTAAATAGGAACTATAATTCAAAATCTTCCTTATTAGTTTTAATTTGCATTTCCGAACTATGATAATAAACTTATAATGACTAACACTTAAAAATTATCTTCATTTGAATTTCTTTGTTGCTTAAAAAACTACTTTTTAATGGAAAAATTCAAATTATAATATATCTCAGAAAAGTTTTTAATTGCTGAAGAATTTTTAAAAATATTCTTATTGCTTATTAGGTATAACTGTTACAAAATTATGTTCAATAATGATTGAGTCTTATGCTTAAATTAGAAAAGATATCTCTTATAAATAATTATTTCGATTTTTTTAATTATTAAAATCCCCCTAAAACTGTCTTAAACATTTTAAGAAATGCATGTTCACTTAATGCTCTTGATACCTTGCTTTGATTTACGGTTAAATATTCAAAAACAAGGGATTTACTTAATTAAGTTAATGATATATATAAAAATTTCCTGAATTGTTTCTATGGGAAATGTTCGTATACCTTTGCTTATGCAAAAATGACATAAAAAAATATCAAAACTCAATTAAGTAAATCCATTTTTGAATATTTTACCGTAAATGCATGAAATGTAGAAAAGAATGCTAACTAACTGGTCTTAGGAATTGATTATGAATTACTCTAAAATAGCAACAATGTGCATTTCTTGATGGACTAAAGACTGATTTCTAACTATTTTTAAGAATTTTATAATGAAATATTAATTAATTCATAATCCTAGCTGGCAGGTTAAATGTTAAAGCTCTGGTTCAGCTTTTCGTGAATTCGAATCCCACCTAGCGCTTTTAATGATTCAGATTCCACTTTAAATGTTGTTACCAGTATAATTAGCCCTCTAACTCAAAAAATCGGCGTTAAGTGACTGTCAAATTACTATTTTTCCATCTATTCTTAAATTTGTACGTAAAGAATCATATGACTTAAATATGTAAATTAGCAACTTAATTTACGTAATAAGTTATATAATATGAGTAAATTACATAACATCAGAAATTATACATGCGCCTCAGAACTTCAAAAGAGGTTAGAATGATATTCTTTGCAGTTATACATGTCATCGCGTTTCTTTCGCTAAGAATAATTCTGCATTATAAACTTTATGAACACAAACCTAACTCAATTTCTAAAAATTCTATCCCTCGCAGCTATAGCTTCCATCATAAAATATGAATGAAAAAAGAAACTGCTAAAATGGCAAGGATAGAAACATTGGAAATACAAATAAAGCGCATAAAAGTTTACCGCCGATAAGCAATATAACTTTTTGAAAAGTAAAAAAAAAGAAAAAAAAGTATCAAAACTCATAAAAAGAAAGCCTACTAAATCTTGCGTCAGTTCATCAAGCAAATTAAAAAATAATACTTTCAGAACGACTTTGGAAAACTGTCCTCACGTTCGAGCATTAGACCATAAAAGCAGATGAAAATATCTCTTTATTTACTTGCAACTTTCCCCTTTTTTTCATTTCATTCTACTTTTTTTTTCTACCTTCAGAAACCATAATCAAAAGTACGAACTTGCACGGGGAAAAGCTTTAAGTAAATACTGAAAACAGTGAGAGAGTTTTTTCTTCCGTTTTTATACATGGACTTGTTTTATTTCTAACTCTCACTTCTCCCTAGTTTCTTTCCTTGCTCTTTTGTTTCAAATTTCTTTATTTGTGATAGACTTAAGGAAATAAAAAAGCAAGGGAAATATATAGATTTTGCTTTTGGTGCCATTTTATCTTGTATAACGAATGAGGACTCCTTTTTCTTTTCTTTCCTGCTTACCCTGACAGTTTATATCTGGAGTGATTGATTTCAGGTGTTGCATCCACAATGCATAATGCTCGTTTCCAAATAAAAAGAAACTTTTGGAAATAAAGCGCATTTTATGATTATTAAGGGGTGTTTTTGTAGCTGTTTTTTTTCAACAATGGGAACTTGTAGTCAAAAGAAAAGATGAGAGAAAATTGTTTCCATATTTATTCCCCATTGAATAATGAAAAACGACGTTTCAAGAAAATATTTATGTATAAATTTCCATATTGATTCTTCTTAAGGTTATTTTAAACTTTTATGATAATCTAAAAAAATGAAATAAAATAAATAATAAAAGTCATTAAATATATATATTTGTTAATTTTAGTTCCTTGCTGTTTTCATGATCTAGCGATGTATTTGATATATAACATTTAATAAAATACTATACACCTTGTTAAATATTTGCCTTTCTATTAATTTTTAAGACTGGTTCCTTCAATGCTCTAAGAAAATGAAATTAGTCGCCAAATATGGTAAGCATGTCATCTTTGAGTTTACCGTACCTAGTAATAGGATAGCACGCTTGAAAAAGAAAATTCCAGAGATCAATGTCTTTCACTGGTGACCTATATTTTGCTTCAATATATATTTTTTTCAATTAAAGATCTTGTCTCAGTTTTAATTATTTCTTACTGGGAATGCAAGTTTTATTAAATAATGTACTTTTTTGAGACAGCTGTCTTCGCCATAATATAGCCAGAAACTCGTTTAGCCATACCCGGTGGGTACCTGTGAACCAAATCACGGAGGCGAGTAGCATTAACCATTTCACACCACCACAAACCCGTTTATAGGGTGAGCCATCATCTTAGAAGAAAGAAAAGCAAGTGCAGAGCGATAAAGGAAAGGTCCATGCTTAAATTTGGATTCAAACCTTTGACCAACAGCCTAGAAGTCAGGAACCCTAACCACTCAACCAGTGGCCGGCTTAGATAATGTAATACATATCATTATTTTAATATAATTACAGCAAAAATTGTGTTCCTATTAGTGACAAAATTTATCTTCAAAAGTTTCCAGTATGTTATGAATCCTAGTATTCCTATTTATAAATTTATGTATTTGTATTTAACTTGTATTAAAACGTGTATTTATTTTTTAAAATTAAAATATGCAAATACTGGAATGAAGAATACAATTAACAAGAAGTAAATCCTAATAGATAATGTAAAAATATTAAGTTACATAATTTTTTTTATTTATATACCAGGATATCAAAAATATTCTGCAACATCTTGACAAAATATTTTTCAGGTCAGTTTTATTATTTTTAGAATTTTTTATTTCTGAAAAAACGAAACTATCTTGAAAAATATTTGATACACTTGGAGAATAAATTTTCATAAGCTGGATGTTTTCATAACATTTCTTACTTAGCGTCCGCGTGTGTCCAGAATATGTAACGCCATTTAATTCCTGCTTATAGCAATGTCTTCTAGTTATTTGGTCCAAGGCTTGGGATTATTTAAAATTCAGATTGTCGACTCGATAAATAATTTTTAGTTGGCTTTCTTAAAAAAAAAACTATTTTTGTACAAATTTAAATGTCGTTAGAAATATATCATTTTCTAAAAAAGGAAATCATGTAAACTAATGTAGAGTGCCTATTTCCTATTTACAAGTCTACTAAGGTAGGCATTTTCTAAGTTTCTTCCCTTGTAGAAGATTTTATAAGAGGAAACCACAAATGTAAAAAAATAGTTGTGGAGGAAAAATGTTCATGAAAATTTTAATTTTATTATTTTACACTGGTAAGTGTATGTTATGATCTAATGAAAATATTCTAGTATTTATTTGTAAATTATATGTGTAAGAATTGTTTATTTCTTTTCTAGTTAATTTATTTATCATAGAAGATTGATCATACAGAATTTATAATACCTAGACTTATAGAAAGTCGAAATGTAAAAATCATCAAAACAATTGTTAGTAATAATAAAATGTTCCATGAAAAATTAATATAGATTTTAACTCATCATAATATAATTTTTAAGATTTGTTAAACTCTTTTTGATAAATATTTTACATTAATTTAAAGATTATGTATATAGTGCTTCTTGCAATCTAAGTTGATAACACATTACGTATATACATTTGATGAAATTTAAGCAGTTATTTTTTCTGTACTTATAAGTATCATTTACTTCAAATTTTACCTCAACTTTCAATTAAATGAGTAATGCATGCAAAGTTAGAAACTTCGTGTGAAAAGTTTAATATTTCAAATGAGCTGGAAAATTTATATCGATGCATTTATATACTTATTAAAATTACAAACATCTAGCATGAGTGCATTAAAATGAAAACCAGTAATTCAAATTTCCATGCTTCATTAATTAATCTATTAAGCGAAATACAATTTCTAGCAAAGAAAAAAAAATGCGTAATAGAGTTAACTAAATTAAAAAGCATTCCTAAATTAAGACACCCACTCTATTGATTGTGACTTCAAATAACGAAATAATGGAATAAACTTTGAAAGCTTAAGCCACACAAGGCCTTGTCAGCACAGTGACACAGACGAAAATCGACAGCATAAAAATGTTGTAAGACATGTGAAGGCGTTACAACTTTCAGTTTTGGTGAATAATAAGCTGCTATGCATCGAGAAGAATGCAAATTGTGGAGCTGTCGCCAAATGGCGAGAAGAAGAATCCTTTTCATGATCGGCAATTAGCCTTCCATCATGGAGAGAAGTCGTCTGCAGCTGGAAAGGAACGAGCCGGCCTTTTTCTATCTGTTTCAGAATACATCAAACATGCAAATGAGGTGGTGGCTCGAAGCTGATATTTTTCTGAAAGAACAAGAACACGTGTAAGTGAACAAACTAATTTCCTTCTCGAGGAAAGCGGAGGGGAAAAAAGCCGAAAAATTAGACAAAGCCTCCATTCTGATTAACGCATTGGAGGTTGTTTCTCCACTGGATGTTATTGTGTCTTTTTAATGGCGCAGAGAAAACTGATCGCTACCTAATTTCATTGAACTCGTTATTGGAAAAGCTAGTGGATAATATAACTGATGCCACAGTATTATTTGGTCTAGAAAAAATTTTATAAGGAAATTTTTGTTAGAGGATGTAACCAATGTATATATTGCAAATGTATTAAAAAATGTTTTACATTTAAAAGAGACATCAAAATGAGAACTTTTAAAACTGATTTAATTTAATAAACATAATAAAATAAAATATAGAATAACGTACTAACATAGCCAGTTGTATCAAGGAATGTTGACTTAGTTGCTGCAAAGTATGGATTTTCTTCAATGGCCAAGCCATTGCTTTAAAAAACTATGCCAAACCATAAATAATATAGAAAAACGTATACGAGACTAAAAATTGAAATCCAAGTAAACGATCAATGCATGAATACAGAGAGAATGCCAAGTGTTACCAAAGAAAAATTTTAGTACTTAATTTTCAGCTTCCAAATCCTGTGTATTTGCAAAATAAATACAAAACATGAATACATCTTCCAGTAAATTTTCCTGATGTAATGTACAAGTGATATTAATATCGGCATAATAATGTGTGTTATTTTGTATAGAAAGATAACTGATGAAAAATTTATCTTTTTAAAATGTTAAACATTCATCTATTCATTCCCAACTATTTTGTGGAAATCATAATATTTTAAATTGAACTGTATAATAAAATGAAAGAAAAAATTAAGTCCATCTAAGCTGATATAAACGAATAATGACAAAATCTTAATCATTAAACAAACTAAAGAATCAAGAAGGCTCTGTTAGGCTATAGTAGGGAAGGGACTTCTTTTTAGGCATGTGAAATCGTAAATTGACTAAAAGTGAGAAATTTTTAATAAGATTAAATGAAGAAAGGGATATGATGATCTGTGTCATCATAATCCATTATTAAATACATCCATACCTTAGCATTGAATTATTACTTTTTAATATTATAAATTCATATTCAGTTATAAATAACATAAAGCTTAAAAAAAGTTTTTAAGGATATTTTGGTTAAATTTATAATAAATGAAAATGACTAATATAATATTTATATATTAGATATAATTTATATATATTTCTTCATGGTTTACTCTAAATTGCCGTTGAAATAATATCACTACCATCAAGATTTTAGTGCATCGTTACAGCCCAAATGTTAGCGATTATTTAGCGAAATTTATGTCCCAAATCATTTTTCCGTGATTCAGCCTCAAAGTTAATGTTGCGAGAAAAGGCAAGTGATTCATCAGTGTCAACCGCACACAACTAAAGATAATCAAACGTAACCATTTTAGCACTCGAAGAAATATCAAGAATTTCTGCACGTAAACTTCAAGGTTCTAGGAAAAGAAATCATCTCGCAGGATATCTCAGAAATTTCACCAAGTTTCATATTATGCAAATATAATATGTGCTGCGTGCTTCAATATATTAGGAGAAGACTATTTTTATTTTACATAAAATACAGTTGTAATAAGCTAGAAACTTCGTAAATAATATATTTCATTCAGAGAGCATGTCAGTAAGAAACCATGCATTTACTAAGGGAAGAAATTAATATAATAAGAAGTTATATGATGAATATACAAAACTTTTCGTACATAGTACCTTTATAATAGACTGTTTCAAAAATTTAACATTAAATTTTCTACAATTAATAATATTAAAGGTTGAATTTGTAGATCTTATTAAAATAGTCTTAATTAAGAAATTTATGATTATTCGTGGTTTCTTTGCTCGAGAATTGAAAATAAGAACTGTTATAGAAATACAATGCAGAATTCAAGTACATCTAAGCCCATACAATAAAAGCTTACTTTTTTTGTATAATTTATAGTTATCAAAATGCTTTACTTAGTATTGAAATAATTTACTTAGTTTTAAGAAAAGTATATATAAAAGCTGTGTTTTACGGTTCTTAGAGAATATAATTAATATATCACACATTGTTTTTGCGTATTTATGATTTTACGCGTATTTGTTTACGATTTATTGTTTAGCTCAAATGATTGTATACCAATAGATCTTATTTCATTCAAATCAATTATGCTACTTAAATTATAAAACTTTAAATTAAAAAGAATTATCATCTTATTTGAAAGACGTCTTACTTTGTTAATTGTGTAAAACAAACTGATGATATGATATTAAAATGCACAATTTAGAATAAATTTACATGGAAAAAATATTATTGATGACTAAAACATTTTAAGTTGAAACCAAATAATTAAATAACACCTTAACGAACCAAATTGTCGAAGTTGTGCCTTGATCTATAAGGTTCACAAAAGTACGACAACCATATTTAATTTAAAAATCTTTAATTCTGCTATGATGGAAACCAACACTTTTAAATTCCCATTTCTTGAAATCCTTCAAATAATGAATGAATGGAAAACGGTTTTTACATTTCAAATAAAATTCTGAATGGTTTAGCAAAATGTGAAACAACATAGAGGTAGACTTTAAATAACACGAAAAGTGCACAGTAAATGTAACATATCCAAATCTTCGTGCTTAAAATACGTGGTACTTTCCCACGGTTGAGAGAAAATGCAAAGAAAGGAATTAGCACAGTCAAAAATAATGGTTTTATTCCGTAGGAAAGAGTTATAAATTGAAAATTAATAACTCTGTCCTACGCAGTGACATAAGAAGGTCCATTGTACTATACTCCAAAAACAAAGTCTTTATTTAAAGAGACTACAATGACTGAGGAGATATTCGGCAGATATTTAACATGGATATCCTGCAGTATCTTAGATTCAATTAAATGCTGACCATAGTGTTCAAATCTATGTACGAAATAAATTGCAGTGGATAGGCACCTACGTACGGTTTTTTTTACCCTTAATGGTGAAGATTATTGAAAAGCTAATTTATGAGTTCTTTTCATTGCAAGGATTGCTCTGTTGTCAAGGACTTTTCATATCATAAGGTCAGGTGAATTTTCAGGACTTCAAGAAAGACCCAGCAAGTTACATTCAATAATATTTGAATTAAGTACAAGACTATCTTGATTACCTCATATCAACCAAAACAATTTTTTCTTTATTAGTAACAAATCGATTATATCTCTGATATCCATTAGAGTACCATTAGTTTATCAGCATGAGAAATTCTTTACAATAATTGTGTGATAGAATAAGCTGAAATTCAGAGTATTTTGATGTGTTGCACTTTGACTAATTATGTTTTGTCATCAATGACAGATGTCAATGTTGTTATTCATCACATTTCAGTCATAATTTGGAAACACCCTATCGCGTTGTAATGATACGGCATAAAATGCAATATTAAATCTTTGAAATGCGGTTCCAATGATGATCTGTATTATTTATTAGGCTATACAAAAACTATTATTTTACCAAATCACTCTAGTTCGCATTATTGGCAGTACGACAGCCCAACAATAAATAGATGATATACTTCTTCCAGCAACTCTTCTCTTCTTTTAAAAATATGCCTAATGCCAAGTAACAACAGGATAATATCAGACAGGATACGACAAGCATGAGTCAACTTGCCCTAAAAGGCTCTTTTGTAGTTTTTAGGCCTCCTTTTGTTTTCTACTAAACACCCATAGGAATCGTTATTCAAAGTGTTTTGATAGCATTATTTCCACTGCATTAAAAAATAGCTGTCGTAAATGGTTAAAGAATAAACATCTATTTCACTGAGGCAGTGGTAGACTGGTTGGACAGGTTGTCGTTATATGAAGGAGGGACTTCGATTTCAAGCATTTTTATTTAATATTGTCACATAATTAAAGAATACTTTGAACAAATTGAATTTAACACACTTTTTTAGAACTTCAGTTGAGTTGTAAACTACATGATATTACACTTTAATAATTCCTAATTACAAAAATTATAAGATTTTGTTAAGTTATTCAAATCACAAATAAGCCTCAATTATAAAAATATTATTTTATAAATTTTTATATATAATTGAAATGAAAATAAAACATTTCATTTCCAGTTCTTTTGGATTATTAAATTTCCTAAATTGATCTTTTTCAACTTCACAAACATTTTTCAATATAATAAATATAGTTAATCTTTATAAATATGCTAAAACCCATTAAAAATAAAAAGGGCTGAGAAATTTTTTATTATGTAAATAACTTTTAGGATAAATATTTTAATCTCTTTAATTAAGTTCAATAATTTATTTAACGGATGAAATGTGATATTCCTTTTTATTAGAAAGTTTTTCTAATGAAGAAATGAACTTATTACTTCTTTTATTCTGCAAAACAATTGATTAATTTTAGTATATTATAAACTAATTGTTCATCTTTGTATTATACAGGAATGTTCTATTCGGCTAAGATTTCCATAATTTGATATTTCCTACTGTTGAACAAAAAATTTCGTTTCTGCTGATGCAAATGACTTTTATAGATGTAACTTCTTGAAATATATATAACCCTTACACTTATACCACGTATGATATATGATGCTCATACTTTGTGAAATATCGCTTGGAAATTTATGATCTATACAAAAAAAATCATAACGGAATTTTGCAATTAATCTAGTTTCTATGTGATGTTTTATAACAATGAAAAATTTTTAACATTTACTTATAATTAACACACTGAAATCTGAAAAATATTAAGTATACTTATATAACATAATTTTACTATAGTTATAGTTTGAACATTCTGGCACCAAAATAATTTACATTTATATTCTTATGGAACTTATTGTACAAGCTAAATAAACAACTACCATTTAAAGTATTATATAAAACTGTAAAATAATTTGCATCATTGATTTCAATATATATATTATAGATTATGCAACAATATGACCCATTGGATAAAAAAATATTCAATTTAACCTCATATCAGAGAAGATACATGATTAACTAATAAGCTTTGTTATCGGAATGTATACAACGCCCAAACATCATAAGAGTAATCCCATAGAATCGATAATTATATTCAAGTATTTGCATATTCACTCTCGAGAGTATAATAAGGGTAGAGTTGTTGGAAAGCAATATAATGCTATTAATTGCTCAAGTCTAATATTATGAGATGTGTATTGAAATTAAATCTATGTTTATTACTTGAAAAGGCATTAAAAGAGAATCAATTTAACTTTTAAATTCGCTAGCTCTTGACTCAAAGGATTTCATTTTGTTAATGAGCTATGTTACAATTTATTTGTTAATTGTATAGGTATAATTGATAATAATACCAGTAGTTAATTGATATTTTAAATAAAATGAACATTGAAATGTATATGTTTGATGTTTACATACATAAGAGAAAGCTGTGTTAAAATTAAATAATTGGTCACCAATCTACATATTTCTATTTATTGCAAATGAATGGAAATTTTCTTTTATTCATATTCATACGTTTATCAAACTATGAAATGGATTTTTGTGGTTGTAAAAATATTTGTTGTTATTGATATTAGAAAAATAGAGCGATAAAACAAATTAGACTGTGAAAAGTGTTAAATATAGACACATGAGCAATTAAAGATTTTTTAAAATCATTTCTTAAAGTAAACACAATTCGCATACCTTATTGAATAGCAAGAAAACACCTGAAACTCTTTGAACATATAATTGAAAGTAATTGGAATAAAATAAAATTTAAGGAAAATGAAATGTCAAAGTATGCTGAAAATTGAAAAATTTTAACACAATTCAAAATTCAGAGTCGAACTATAAAGAAAGTTACTAACTTATTTTCAAGCTATGTAAATATACTAGGAATATATATATATATATATTTTATAATACATTATTTTTTATTATATTATTATTATTACAAACTAAATAATTTTGTGCTTTCATATTATTTTACTCTCTCATTTAGAAATTAAAAATTCAAGGGTGTACAGTAATAGTTATTCAGTGAAAAATCCGGTAAGTCCCCAACAATTAATCGATAATATATATCATACAATAATACTTTTGCAACAAACAAGCGAATAATAATAGGATTGAATACTTGGAGAATTCAAAGATTTTTCACTGAATAACGATTATTGAACACCTATAAAATTTTTGAGTTCTAACTGAGAGAGTAGCAGAGAGCACAAAACTAATTTAATTTGAAATAATAATATAATACACCGTTATATGCATATATAAAAAATATTTATATATAATATAATTGTAATTTATACAAATCATAATTATCAAAATATAATATTACGAATTGACAAATTGCTATGTTAATAATATGACACCCAATAATATATTAATAATTTTATTTTGAAAAATATATGAGAAATTTTTAGAGTTAAAAAGTAATATATATGCTATAATCATCCAATATTTTGATAATTATTTACTACAAGTCATCAGATAACATCGGAAACAATTCAAACAGAAATTTAATCTTATATTGCAAAAGAGAATTATTCCTTCAATCTTCTGGGATTGAAGCATATTAAGTTTGGTTTTTACACTATTCGATACATTAATCATAAATATTTAAACAATAAAAGAAGAATTCAGATAAATTGTGTCACATAAATAAATGTCCTTGTTCTATGACATGGTGTTGCTCTCTATTCTTGATTTGGCGCCCAAGATTCCTTCCTTCATAAGCTCTACACTTCAAGTTGCTTGATTAGCTTGTAGTGTAGCATATGTATCTATTATTCAGTAGTCAGTGGATTCCATTGTAAACTTGGTTTGATAGTTTAAAGTAGTTCAGAATACATTTATAGTTCCTTGTTTAATAAGTCGTGTTTGTTAATAGAGGTTAAGAACATACTTTAATCTTTAGTAATTTTTTGAATTAGGTTTTTAATGCAAAAGTTATCACTGAGATATGTTCAAACTATTTGCGTGAATAACCTAACCATTTAATTATTCTTATTTTAACTTAAAGTTCGCCATTTTTAAAGAAAAATCTCTGTGAAATGTGTAATTAACGAAAAGAAAAATTTGTGCAAGCATTTTAAAAATATATAATGCATAGAATAAATTTGGTTACTTATTTAAATTCGCTTAAAATATATGATAAAAAGACTGAACCATATATATATATATATATATATATATATATATATATAGGCTGAACTTATTTATTTATTTAAATTCGCTTAAAATATATGATAAAAAGGCTGAACTATATATATATATATATATATATATATATATATATATATATATATATAGTTCAGCCTTTTTATATTAAAAGTAATAAAAAATTCTAAAAAAAGAAGATGCGTCTATTTTGTCTAGACATGCAAATATTTTTCCAATCATAGTAAATATTTTACTTTGTTGAAAAATAATGCTTATATATTAGATTGTGTTTAAAGGAAATCCAAGCAAAATCTCGTAAGCATTATACTTCTGAAAACGCATGTTTTCCAGACACAATAAAAAAAATTATTTCCTTTTCTCATTTGTAGAAAAAATATTCCTAGATTTTTGAATAATTTTTCTAGAAAGCCACATTTGTACAATAAAAGAGATCTTATTCCTTTCTCGAAAAAAATTTCAGTCTCATAAATAAGCAAATTTTACTCAAGATTCCTTGTACAAATATTATATTTCATGAAAATTTTATTCATGATTATATTTTGTATTTTCATTATATTATTACATTTGAATGCAAAGAGATTCAATATGCATGTATTTACTAAATTATTGGAAACATTTAATTTTAGACATAGGTTTTTAAAACTTTGCAAATTATGTTTCTTTAATTTATTCATTTCTTTACGTAGGTCAACAACCTCAAAATTATTTTTCTTAGATACTTTTTATCGAAACTATTTGTACTTTAAAATCGTAATTTATATTGATATTTATTGTAAAATTTTATTGATTTGATACTTTTGTCAAAATAAATAATTATAACAGATGTCTTTGAATATTTGAAATTCACATTAAAAACATTCATAATAAACAATATTATAGAATGTAAAAAATTATCCAAGATTAAATAAATTACTTAATTACTACTAGGCATGTTATTAGTAAAGATACAACATTTTAAAATTTAATAAATATTTAAAAATTAAATATTTGCAGGAATATTTATGAAAAGTCCATAATGTATAAAATTTTATTATACTTGGTAATTCGCATAAATGGTATAATAATTGTTAAAGTACAACTTATCATGAAAAACGTATTTAATTTCTGAAATTTATTATGAAATTTATTAATATTTAAATTATTTAGTTTCCAAATGAAGAACATATTTAAATATCGGAGAAAACACCAAATAAATTTTAATCATATATCTGGAACCGTAATCTCTTATAATCGTGTACACTTATCTAACGAATAATTCAAATTAATTAATAACATTGCTTTTGTAAAACTAATTATTTCATTCTTTGAAGTAAATTTTATTAAAAGCGGATATAATCTTTACAATTAACAAAGATGAAAGCAATAGAAACTATATAATGTTTAAACATGAAAATATGAGCAACGTAAACTAAAATGAATAAAAAAATCTTTGCTAAACTGAAATATAAAGACTATTCTTAAAATACTGAAAGTTACTGATCGTGCTATGAGGGTACAAAAGCGTGTAAAAATTTCTAACCATTGTTTGACAGAAACAAAGCTCCTTTCAACAAAAATAAAAGTTCTGACAATGGTATTAATAATTATAAAGGATTTTATTACGTCATAAGAATTATTATAATTTAATTAGCTAAAAATAGTATAATTTTGTCGAATTTCTTAAGAATATAAGAAAATAAATTTAGTTAATATTCCATTTCAAATAATTTTATACTAGGTATACCACTTACCAATGTAGTGAGTAATTGAAAAAGTATATAAATAATTTAATAATATTTAATACTCTAATATTGCTAGAGAGAATTTTTTTGCTTTCAAAAGGAAGCATATTTATGGCAATAAATTCAACAAAAACATTCAACAAATCTTAGAAATTATATTAGTTTATTAAAAAATAGTTGTTTACTTCTTATATAGAGTAACTGAATTTAAATTTTAGTCAAGCCCATCAGAACTACACGGCCTCAAAATTGATCAAGAGAGTTTCGGCACTAGTATCATTATTAAAACATATTCTACTAGCTTTACCACCAAGATTAGAAATCCAGATCACAGTTCTGTTTTCAGTTCAGAACTAATATCAACTGAAATGGATGGATTCTGATTTCTGCAATGATTTTAAAGATATCTAGATTATTACATTGAAAATTATGTTTCTTTCTAAAATAAAAATATACAGCCTTTAATTTTTCACTTATTATATGTAATGTACCGAAATACTGTGGATAAAATACAGAGTATTTGCTTATAATTGTTAGTTACCAATGAAAGAATATAATAGATTAATTAGTAAAAATGAAATCCCACATCATGGAATATTTGAATGTTCATACATTATTTCATGACATCTTTATTAATAAAAAGCGGAGGTTAAAAATGTTATTTTTTTCTGACTCAATTTTATATTTTTTTGTTGTATTGTTAACTACTGTTCAGAATGACGAATGATTTTTTGGCAAGAACAACTAAATTATTTATATATAGTTTTGACCAAACATTTCAAAATATTTTCCTCTCACTACTTTAAGGTGAATATGAGGGTAGGTAGAATTCGCATTAATATGCGGGTACGGTTGCAGAATTTGTACGTGACAAAGTTTTCGATTACAGTCACGGTAGCATTCACTGCAATAATGCAACAATAAATGCAAATGTTTTTGCACATTTCTGGGATTACGTAATGCAATGACTGTTGCCAAAGCAGAATATCAAGAAAAATATAAATTATGAAACTGGCTAGAAATAATATAATAGTTCTTAAGAAGGAAACATAATCTTTCGAACTTGTGTTTAAAGTAAGAAAAATGTTTTTTACCTATTCTGAAAGTATACTTTTCTAGTCATATTTTTATTATGTATGCTGAAAAATGTTTGAAATTTTGTGATTATTCTTTTTCTGAAAAAACTAAAGATATTTAAAGAGATGGTTTTTCAAACTTACTAAAACGTATTAATGATCTAAAGTGTATTTGCATTTTTTTCTGTACTTATCCGGAGCAATCACGCAATTTTTAATGGACTCGGAAAGAAATCTTCAACGAGATACATTAAGCTTTCCTTCCTGGGCTTGGATGATTTGTTTGAATACTTAAACAAGAATTCATGAGGAAACGAAAGTGCTTACTCGATCTTGATATATTGATTTTGTAAGAAATTGTTATTCTCAAATTTGTAGCTTTAAAAATACATTTTTTTAAAAATTGAAATGGCATCGTTGAAATATAAAGTAATGTAAGTAATGTGCGATTAACATCATTTAAGGAAATGTTCAGATTAGTTTTGATGTTCTTTTCTGGAAGATCAAAACCCAGTACATTTGAAATCTCTAGCGAACAGCAAAGTATTTGAAATTTATGTTCATAAAACTGATAAATTTAAGAATAAATGTAGCTTAAATTAAAACATTTGATACTAAGAGAAAAGTATTTTTGACTGAATCAACCATAAATTCATAAAAATCAAACTTTACTCAAAAATAATCTTAAAATTTATAAACACATATTATATGTATGAAGTTTTTATAATAAAAGCATAAATCATTTTTGGTAAGAAATATATTTTTATATTTGAGTTAAGTAAAGAGAAATTAAATTATGAGATTTTTAAAAGGGAATTTATTTAACAAAATTCTTTGTAAAGTATCAAATGTTTAACGAACCAATGTTAATCCAGTGAGTATTATCAGTAAATAGTATGTAATTCTTATTAAATATGTAATTGACAAATCTTGGTTTTGGGAGTTATTTTTACTTATTTCCTGAATATATTTTCAAAAATCTTGTATTGAGGTTAAGAATATATTTATTATTTTAATATAACAATACTTTGCATTTTATTTAACTCTAAACTATATAACATACATAAGTGATATTATATAAAATTTATAAAAACATGATTTTTGTCGAATTTGGAACAAAAATTTGGGTTGAAGACCAAGACGGAATCATATATATTAATACAGTTAAATTATTTCATGAAATTAACATATAGAAATTTATTGTTTAAGATATAAGCCAAGACTCAAAATATATATAATCATTCAAATAATTTGATTTATAAAATTATTAAAAATACAATATTTGCCCGTTTTTAAGCTGAAATTTACTCTTCATTACATATGTCAGAGATAAATTATATCTGTCCTTACAACCAGATGATTTTAATAAATTAACATACATTTTAAGTATTGTGTAAGGGAAAACTGTGTTGGTGATCAGATCAAAGAATGACTCATAATTAATTATACAAATATATATGATTAAACAATTTTTGCCCATTCTGCATCAAAGTTTTCCTCTATATTTATGAAGATATGACATTTTTCCCAATACTTTCTTTCAAAAACAGATTCAAACGTACAGAAATTGAGTTTAATAATTTGTGTTAAATATGAGAAATCAGGATATTTTATGTTAAACATGTGTAAAACTTTTGCTGAAATATACTTCACTTGCATATTTAACTAAAAATATTTCCTAAATATTTAGGTAAAAACTTACAACTGATTATTGGCCATATTTTGTAATTTAATAAAAAATATAATGAATTGAATTATAAATTATTTAAATAAGAGGAAATGAATTGCTACAATTAATATTTGACAAATAGCTTTGACAAAATAACACGCAAAATATTTTGTTGAAGAAATTTTGTTGTAAACCTTAAAATAGTGTTATCTATATAAGTAATATACTGATTAATTTATCAATATATTAATTAATATATTACTAATTAATTAATATATTGATAAATTAATGAAAATGCTGTTTGTTTTGGTGCGATTTAAAGTTACAGTATTTTTGTTCACTAATATCAATGCATTTTCTTTTGTACTTCCGAATGAATTTTTTAATCAATTAACTATCTGCTGTTATTAACAGTTTTTGGTTCTCTATAGTGATATTATTCTTGAAAAATTGAAACTTTTCAATATAAATGTTATATGTATTTATATGCTATACATATGTATATAGTCGTGGTTAAAATGGAAATGAATAAATAAAATTTCATTATTAATTTAACAACGACTTTGTGTTTCTAGCAAGAAAAGTATTAAACCTCCCAAACATAACGGCATTGCTTTAAGAGTTTTTTTTAAATCCCCCACTCATCACTTTTAGCTACAAAAATGAAATAAACTATCCAGAAAATGCCATGTTTAACTTTTAGCTCTAGATATGTCAACTTGGTTAAACTGTCACAAACTTCTCCTTCGAGGAAATTTTTTCAAAGAAAAGATTTCACAACCAGACAGCCAGAGCAGAAAACAAAATGTATTCGAGGCTGGGAAAGGAAATGAAAGATAAGGAAATAAAAGAGCGTTATTTTCATATTTCGTATCTTTAGAAACGATGAGAAAAGCCAAAGTCTTAATGAGTAACTTCTCTCAAAGTTACCGCATAAATTAGCTTTGTACACGCCAGCACGCCATATTTTCCTTAGACACAACGCTCTCCTATTCTTTCAACAATAACATGCGATATCGCTATTTCTTTCATTTATTTTGGTGGGAGGTTTTTGCAAATAAAAGAAGGAGTGAAATACCTCCTCTCAACCATGGATGAAAGTCACGTAAAGTATGTTAGTCTCTGTCAATAATTTGATGCAGAATAAACAATTTAAAATGATATATTCTCTTCTTTCTTTATAAAAAGATTTTTGACATGCCTAGACTCGCCCAAACAAAACTAAAATAGATGCTTCATATGGAAATGATGGGATTAAATAAGACATTAACAAATGAATGTAAGTGCTTATTTTAGGTTAATACAATAATATTTCGATAAGAAATTATATTCTTAATAAACTGTACTGTTAATCAGAATGGGGTCAGTGAATTTAAGTTTCGATGTAAATCATGTCTTTGAGAAAGAATTATATTTATTTAAATACAGTTTAGTGTCTAAGTGTGTATTTCTGTTTGAAATACCAAATATCTCAATCTATCAAAACCAAATATCTCGAGCATGTTTTGTTTCTATAAGAAATGTGTTTGTTTCGGTGTATATTGTTTTGGTGCAATTTGGTATATATATATATATATATATATATATATATATATATATATATATAAGTAGAGTAAGAATGAACCCAGAACGAACAGCATTAAAAGTTTTTAATGAAACCCTAATAAAAAACCAAGAGAAAGGCCCAAAAAGAGATGGAAGACTGTGTGAAAGAAGACTTTGCCATCCTAAAAGTAAAGAATTGGAGATCAATTACTGGGAGAAAGGCAGATTGGAAAAAGCTTCAGAGGAAGGCCCAGGCCCACAAAGCCTGTCGTGCCAATGCTGCTGCTGCTGCTGATGATATATATAAGTTGAATTTTTCGAATGAATTTCTTAAATATTTGATCTTTTATTTGATCATTATGTCTTAATTACATTGATTTATTTACTACATATGTATGCACTCATGTTGTTGAGAAAATTGCAATGTCATGCAGGAATTAGGCTGCAAATTGAGCCAAATTACTGTAAATGTGATGTTAGATTAAGGCAAACAAATGGCTTGTATTATGAAGAGATTGGGCATAAGTGCAGAGAGATTGGTTGTTGCTGCATCTATTCACAGCGTGAACCTATTTTTTGTACATAAAGGATATAAAAGATGCATTAAAATCTGAACACCGTTTTTGCTTCCTCATCAGAAATAAAGGTTACCATACTGAAATTACAGAGTTTATCTGAAACATCATCTCCTATATACGAAAGGCTCATGTGTCATTGTGTGGTCAAAATTGTGATGAGTGTTTGGAGGGAATGAGCAGAGAAAGGAGAAACAAGTACAAAACCAGGCTGCGCAGCTCTCAATAACACATTAGCACTGGATGACACGACTTCATCCGGATGGCAGAGCTATACCATGCAGTGCCTTTTCATGTGTTAACTTAGTATTGAAGAACGGCTGAAGTATTTCGTTATCTTGCAACACGGTTCGTCATCGCCTTTTACAGAATGAATTACGAACAAAATTTATTCTACAAAGTATTCTACTATCGCTGAGTCAAGTACAGCTCCGACTTCAAAGGGCTCAGCAACTCATTTATTGGCTTGCTCATCTTGGTACAATCTGGAGAGAAGTGGTGGTACTCTACGCGTCAGACATTACAAAATGGAACATTAGCACCTTCATTATGTTATCCAGTCTAAAACAACACAAGCATTTTACATCATGGTCTGGAAAGCAATTAGATATGATTGAAGATCGCCACACAAGGAAAATTGGGGAAAGAATCCTCTCATTCTTCGATGCTCTGTCTATGAGCAGGGCCATGCATATGTTTCTTTGACTGTACAAGCCTTATTCAATGCATATTTGTCTTCATCTGCTTTTAATCAATTTACATTAAACATGTCTCAGATTTCTTGAGTCTTAGTTTTTTTCGAACAATTGGTGTGGTTTACGAAAAAACTTAGTTTAATATATCTGGTAAATGTGGCTGACACACTAAGTACTGATTTTTGGATTTTGTCTTCTAAACTTGATAATTTTTTGTACCACTATAATTAATATCAGGAATGAGATTTTTTAATTTCTAATATATATATATATATATATATATATATATATATATAGTTTATAATCAATACTGAAAATATGTACGTATTTTCGTAAGATTTTAAGTTTATCCACCATAGTTTTAAATTTTTTTTTTTAGTTTTTCTTTCTCAATTTGTTACAAATTCTGCAGTATAAACTTTACACTACGAAGCAGTTTAGACAATTTAGATCTAAAATAAGATAACATAGATCCTATTTTTATTAACTTCAAATATCTTCTGACCAATTCATTTTATAAAAGTATTTCACGATGAGTTGAAACTTCCACCTTTCCCTACACAATTTTATTTTTAATTTATTTATCATTTCATAATTTTAGAGTTCGTTTTCGGAAGAATATCTGTAAGTTTAAACTCAAAATGTTTTCCAAAAAATAATAATTTTATCAAACATCTTCCCATATTTGTGAACCTTCTCTTTTTTTAATATCGCTCTATAGAAAAGTTTCAAGCAAATTCCTTTTAAGTTTAAGAAATTTTGGCATCGAGCGCTGAAGATCGGATTTACCCCTACCTCGGAATCTGGTTCTCCCGTGACCACAATTCAGGAAGGAAGTCATTATCTCTCGAGAAGAAGAGCAGAAGGGAAAAGAAGAGGTCAATAGTATGACTGTCAACTAAAGTTGTACAGTTAAATGTATTTTGCATATATGGATGAGTGCGTTTTTGAAAATTTGTAAATGTATTCTTATTAAATCAAGAGGTGTTTTAATTTAATAAAACAAGTGTTAAGCATAAGTATCAGAACTTAGTTCTAGAATAGATTGACTCTTCACTGCAAAAACTTTTACGTGAAGATGTAAGATTCTTTCTCTATTTATTCATACCTCAGTACATTTCTCCCTCTCTCATTGTGGATCAACAAACCAACACCAAAGTTCAAACAATTGTCCTATAAACATAGCATTCCTTTTTGGGAGTGATTTCTCAAATCCAATGATTTAATATTTAAATCAAAAATATCTTAGGTTAATTCATCCCTTCCTAATGAGTACTGAAATCACCTTTCATTGTAAGTTTTCGAAGGCTGGTAAATGGGGAATCTTTTCCAAATGTAAATATGAAAAAGACAGATGAAGTTAAATGTCATGTTTTCTGGTAACTGGGCATTCTATAACGATATAAATGTATTTGATTGACATACAAATTCTTTCACGCGTTATTACAGGAAATCATAATTTCATTACCTTCATTTCATATACTATTATTAGAAATATTTTCGACCACACTAAGCACTGTTTCCTTGTTGCTTGGATTACGTGGCTGGAGATCTCATTTAATATTACATGTATTTTAACTTAATTTTCAAGTTTAAACATCAATATATTTCTTCCTCCCTGAATGTGTATCAACGAATGAACATTAATACTCAAACAATTGTTAGATATAGATAAAGAGAGTAAATATTTCTCAAGTTAAATGAGATAGAAATATTACAATTGGGCATGAAAAGAATTAATAGTTCGTAAAATACCTTTAATGTTTCGGATTACACTTATTTGAGAGAAAAAAAATTATTCTCTTGCAAAATAAAAAGTAATTAATAAGGAAAAAACTTTTGAATACTTTAGAGAATGCTCTTTTGTACTTCACAAAAGTATGTCTTCTAAAGTTAAATTTTATCAATGATATCGCATGTAGGAGCGACTGAAAACAAAATTGATACTCTGCCAGAAGTTGCTGGTGTCTTTGTGTTAAATGAAGCTTTATAACAATAAAAAATTATTTTAAGTTACAAAATTTATTTGGAAAAAATGAAACTCACGAGATAGTTGTTCAGTGGGTATAAATATAAAAAAAAGAAATTACAGCAGAGGTAACTTAAAACTATGAAAGAGATTATTGCATGAGATGTAGTTCTCTGACTGACATGTAAATATACCATCAGCATCTTTTAATAGAATATAAAAATTTCTTCAGCCATCTGTATATGTGGTGACCTTTGTTTGAAGTTGTTATTGTTACTAATAACTCTTTCTCTCTCTCTTGGTGTTGTCATGCCTACTTGTCACGGAATGAGCGATAGAAGTCAGAAAAAGCGTCTTCCGTTTTCGAACAGAGCATCTCCCTACGAGGGTGAAAGTAAGGCTTTTGGCTCATAGGTGGTAGCACCATCTGGGTCTTACAATTTTGAGATAAGCCAGAGAAGACCCATGGCCTGGCTCCAAACACCCTCAGAGATATTAATTTAAAATGGGAACTTGGAGGACATTGCGACCATTCATATTTTACTTGCCCCAATCACCACACGATTGGAACTCACGACCTTCCGGTAACGAGAACGATGCCCTAACCTCTCGTTACCCTAACCAAGTCACCCTGGCCTTTGAATAAAATACTCATAGGAAACATACTTTTGGAAAACATGAAATGAATACAACAAGATACTACTTAAAAATTTTCAATCTGCTATCTCTTATTTTTACTTTTTTTTTATCTTAACATAAAAATTTTCTTTTCCAAAAGACATTTAAAATAAGTATCAACAAAATAGGTAAAATCTTTTTTTCCTTTTACTTTTCAATACCTTCTTCATTTCTGACACTAGCTTGATTATTTTTTAATATATATAGCAAATTGTTCTTGCCGCCCAACCTGTCTAGTGGTTAGCGTATCTGACTACGGATGGGGAGGACCCGGGTTTGAATCCCTGCTCGTGGCATGGATGTACTTTTTTTTCTCTCTGTATTTCTTGTCCTTTCCTCAGATGATGGATGAATGTGGCCCGCCCTATAAATGGGTTTGTGGTGCTGTGGCGTGGGCGATGCAACTCGTACCTCCGTGACTTGGTTCACAGGTGCCCACCGGGTAACGATAAAATGAGCAGCAGTTTCCGGCCTTGTTGCAGCAAATGGGCTAATGTACTTATTTGCTCAAGGGTGCCCACCATAGAAATAAAAAAAAATTGTTACTCCCTAAAATCAAAGGTTTTTATATTGATGGTACGGAATTTCTTGATATTATTTTATTTTCAGAAATAGTTATGGCCAAGAAGCTTTTTCATAGATTTTTCAAATTCAAAATCTTCTGCAAGTTTCAGATTGTAAAGTATCACAGTGTTTACTAGGTATCATGGAGCTTCTTTTTTACTCAAATCATATTGTTAAAATGTCTAAGAAAATTAATTCTTAAACTGAGTAAAACAAACATTGCTTTTTGTTTAGAAAACTATATAATTTTTTATAATACTTGGTGTGTTATATTTTGTGGCAAAAATTAAAAAAAAAAAAAAAAAACTAATCCTTTCTTAAAATTTAAACAAAAAGAAAATGTACTAATTTACATATTTTACGTCATATAAGAACTTTACAATACATTACATGCTTTGCATAAATATACTTCAATTCGTAGGTAGATTAATTGGAAGCATGATAAATAATACACTCATAAGTCATAAATTAAAGTATTTTTAGGATAAGCAATAATTTAAAGATAATTAAATAAAATTACAGTAGAAATTATACTAATTTCAGTTCTTCCAACAAGAAAATGAATTAATACAGAATAATGCTAATTTAACATTCTCACAGTGACTTTTCATATCAGCCTTCAACATTTCATTCAAAACTCCAAAATGCATTCCAATAACCTTGAAATTAGCTACTTTTTTTCCTGCCGTTTGCGTACTTTGTTGTTCAAATATGAATGTAACTGTTCAATAGTATTAAAGGATTTTGTTTCACTTTGAGAAAAATAATTTTGTAGCTTGTCGTATTTTCTGTAAAATATAGAAAATGAGCAGATGATATTTATAATTAAAAAATTGAAGTTTTATTAATACTGTAGATTCTCGCATTGAAATAAACATTTCTTCTTTTGTGACTCTGTTACCTATTAAGTCAAAGGCGGGTTAAAAGTTTGCCTAATCGAGAACCCTCCTCTCCTATAGATCTCCAATGGCTGCTTAAAATTTTTTTCAGCTTTTTCTCAACCATATCAGTCCATCGGGGACTTTTGTCCATAACTAAATAAAAGTAATTATTTATTAAATATATATTTTTTTAAAAAAGGCAGTTTATACTTTATGTAACATAATGATAACTGCTAATATTTTTTTTATTTGTATTTCGATTAAATTCTTGATGAGTATGTTGTTTACCCCTAACAACAATTTTGATTTTTGTTTTGTAACAATTGTGTTTTTGTGATTTGTGTTTTGTAACAATTGTGTTTTTGTGATAATAATTTCAATTCAATTACAATTTTTTGAAAATAATTTCAATTACAATAAGCCTAAAAATGACATTGAAACAAATAGTTACAAATGTATGTACATTTTCATTAATAAGGCATGGTTCACATTTTAAAGTTAGTTTTATAAATAACAATACATTAATGTGTGCTGCTGTAGCCTGGTTGCTTGGTTAGTCGTTCTCGTAACTGGAAGGTGGTGAGTTAGAATCCCAGCTTATCCGAAGATCCATCGTGTTCACCAATGGCGAATGGGCCACGTAAAATATGTCTTGGTCGAAATGTCCTCCATGTCCCCATTACAAATAAATACCTCTAGAGGTTTTTAGAGCCAGGCCATAGGTCTTCTCTGACTTCAATCTTTAAATTGGAAGACTCAGATGATGCTACCAACTATGAGTGAAGTCGTACTTCCAGCCTCGTAAGGGGGTGCTCTATTTAAAAAATGAAAGACACTCTTTCTGACTACATTCGCCCAATCCCTGACGGTTGAGCTTGGCCTCGCCAAGTGCCATATGTAACAACATACATTAATGTTTAACAACAATTCAACTCCATAATTTTGGAAAAATTGTGGTAAAATATTTGCGTAATTAACTACTTTTTTCATTAATGTAATAAATCCAATTTTATTCTTAAAATACTAATACAATTCCATATAATAGACAGTAAAACCTTAAAACTAACAATTTCCTTTAAGCAATCATTTTGTTTCAGCTAACATAAAAATCAGCCTATAATATTGCAAATTTGCTTCAGAAGTATTTTAAAGCTATCATTTGCTATACTAAGCAGTAAATAAAAAAAAACTATAAAAAAGACAGGATAAGAGTTAGCTCATATAAGTGTCAATCTGAACATTCTCCAGTGCTGAAAGTTTTGGCTGAAAAGATATTTCTAAACCAAGGACCCAAAGAAGTAAATAAAACACATTCGAGAATATAAAAACTAAAATAAGTAAAAAAAATGAACCTTATTTTCATACGTCGTTGTTTTCAGAAACGATGAGACAGGCCAAAGTCTTAATGAGTAACTTTCCTCAAAGTTAGTGCATAAATTAATTTTGTACACGCCAGCATGTCCTATTTTCCTTTTCAGAGACAAAAAGCTCCTCTTTTTTCAACAATAACATGCAATGTTGCTACTTCTTTCATTATTTTAGCCGCAGACTTTTACAAACGTAATAAAGAATGGAGTACTTTCTCTTAAGCATGTATATATCTTGCATGAAATATGATAGCTCATGTCTATAATTCATGGAAGATAAATAATTTTAAAAAATATGTTTTCCTCTTCTGTACAAGCAATTTTTGACTTGTTTGGATTGGTCCAAAGAAGACTTAACTAGATTGATGGTTTCCTTAGAAATGATTCGATTAGAAACTATTTCAAAACATTAAGAAATGTAATTAAGTATTTATGCAAAGATGTATAGTATAAGTGGCAGATAATACTTTAAAACTTATTTAACATAATCTATTTTTTAACCCTTCTTTGCATAATGGTGGAAATTTCCATCATAACCTATAATGCCCAAACATTATATAAAAGAACAAGTTCACTTTAAGTTGATCGTGTTTGGATACCTTTTTAATGTCCATTGCATAAAAAGAAACATAGCTGTCAAAAATAAACAAGTGTCATTATCAGTGAAACGAGCTTAAAGTTGTCTCATTCCGCTGTTTGTTGTAGTTGCAATAAACGTATGATTTCGTTTATAATTTTGTTTTATTATATTAGAGTTTCTATTGCTAAAAAATTGAAAATGAATGGAAGAAAGGTTTGTAACACGTGTTTCTGTTATTTTCCTCTTTTATTTCTATTTAGTACTAAGCTAATGATCTAACTTTGGATGATGATGGAAATTTTTAGCATATTGTTTTTAGCTAAATTTATACTATAAATATATACTAAGATTTGCTTAACCATTTTTCCTTTAATTTTGAACATGAATTATATCAACTTGATTTATTTCACCAATAAAGAAAAAATCATGCAAAGAAGGGTTAAATTCCTATTTTATTTTATTTTGCATGTTATTTTTACAATTATACGCAACTTAATAAAAAATCAGTTATAATAAACTAACGATACATATTTTTGTTCTTAAAAATAAAATTATTTTGATTTTTCCGATGTATTAAATTTTCTTAAAAAAGTTGATGTTTTTATGTTCCTTGATATTTGATTTTATCTTATAAATAATTTATTGAAACTTTATGTATTGCAACAAGTCTGTCTATTACTAAATAACTTTATGATATAGTATTTACTTTTCCTTCTGAAGATATAACAGTCCCACTGAAAGGATCTTGTTCAAAGCAATTTCACAATACGGTGATGATAGTAACTTCAAAAGGGGAAATTCTTTCTATATCTTTAAGGTTGTTTGTGAATCACTAGAAAATATTTAAATAACATTTTCTGACATATTTAGAACAGTTTCTATCTTATTGATACACATACTTTCAATTATGATAAAAATGAGATATTAAAAAATGTATG
Organism: Latrodectus geometricus; assembly: GCA_026290005.1. Classification (NCBI taxonomy): domain Eukaryota; kingdom Metazoa; phylum Arthropoda; class Arachnida; order Araneae; family Theridiidae; genus Latrodectus; species Latrodectus geometricus. The sequence goes on from JAPDSC010001578.1 coordinate 45,122, forward strand.
AAAAATGAAAGTATGGTAAAATGAAAATTTATATATGCGTACTATGTTATAAGTTTATGCTGTTGGGTATCAACTGAATAAAAGAGAATCGAAATTTTGAGAGGAGATCAGACATGTTTAGAATGATAAATTCATTTTGGGTATTTAAAATAATTTACATATTTTTTTTTTCTTTTGTTGAGATATAACGAGTTCTATTTCTTTTAATACTAGTATGGTAAAATTAAATTCTTATACATGCAGACTAGGGGTAATGTTATAAATTTATGCTATTGGGTATCAACTGAATAAGAGTGAAGCGAAATTTTGAGAAGAAATCAAACATGCTTAGGATGATAAATTCCTTTTGTATGCTTAAAATAATTGACATAAACAATTGTTTCCTTCTGTTGATATATACCACAAGCTCTATTTTTTAATACTAGCATATCACGTATAACTACATATTGTGGAACAACTAGTATTTGTTGCATAGCTCATAATTTTTTTGATATTAATACACGTATTTAATCTGTTATTCAGTTTTTGTTTATTATTTCTATAAAATTTATATTTTGTTTTTGTTTCAAATCCCATCTGGGATATCGTAGCATTGCCATATCCATGAGTCCATGAATCCTCAAAAAATCAAGGAAAAACAGAGGTTTTCCACACATTTTACAAGTTAGAGAAAGTTTGTCCGCTTTATATGAAACTCTTAGTATGCCCACTAACGAATCTACAGGCCTAGTCAGCACGCGCACCCTGAAAATCAAGGGCTCCACCGGGACGCTAACGGGGGTACCAATGATGTTCCGGAGGGACAAGACAAGCTTTATTAATATTAGTTTTGTGGATTGAAAGTTGTTCAGAATATATGAGGGCCAACAGATCAGTACGTTCATAATCAGAAAGGATCATGTGCATTTATATTTTGGACATAATGGTTCGTTAACTGTATTAGAATTTTTCACCCTAGTTAACTATAAGTTTTTATTAAATTATATATGAATGTCTCTTTGAAACAACATTATTTGTTGGGTGTTTCTTTTTTGAATGTAAATTGAAAGAGATTCTGTATCATTATCAATAGCTTCTCTTGAGCTAGGAAATGAATTCACTAGCAAACTTAATTGAATTTCAGAACTCTGCCCTAATAGTTAACTACTTTGTTAAAATGAAATTATAAAATATAAAACAAGATATAAATTGAACATTAAAAATAAGTAGTTCAAACCATGTTAATAGTTTAAGGCAAGACGAATCCACATAATTGTTACAAAATTATATAAAAGTGCTTATGGTTATAAGTGAGATAACATGTAATTATTAATTGAAGTACTTGAAGTAATTGAAGTATAGGTCAATAATTAATCTCATGATAATCTGACAAATTCATATGAATTTATAGAATCTTAAGTAACTATGGAGATGCATATGAGTTGGATTTATGGAGATGAATTAAGCAAGAATTTCATCGATATAAATATCGTTGTTAGTTGCCACAATATCAGCGTATGACTGCTCATTGAAACCCCATAAAGGGATTTCTGGAAAAGAAAATAACAAATACTGTTGCCAAAAATAAATGTAAACTGACAAGGCAATATTCATTGCATTCTGTTTTCGGGTTCCCCCTCCAACGTTCCATCATCATACTTGACAATATCACAGTGACCAATTGTTGCTCAATCATCTTCTATTTTTTAAGATCACCGATAATAAGTTTCAAACCTCTTCTTTACTCTTTAATCAAAAATTTCTCTGATAAGCATAGAACTTGAATCATACCTGACTTATTTCTTTTAATAACCAACATATCTTTGTTAAATTATTTGTGCTTATTTTGGATTAAAATAAATGGGATAACATGTGAATTGTTAGTAATATTTTGGTGGATTTTTCATAATTGTTTGCAGTAACTTACGTAATTGTACAAAATTGACTCACAAATTTATCTAATGATTCCTAGAAAAAATAATGGGTTGAAATTTTAGTGAGATTTGAATTAAATATTTTTTGCATTAAATCTAAAATTGCATGGCCTTAAATAAAGAGAAAATCCATCTTCATATTTTGTCTTAAAAAAATGAAAAGAATTTCACTTTTTTACTCAAGTGTCATAAAATGAATATTATATTGAAATGTTTTCGTAGAAATTAAAGTTAATTTGAACTTTTTTTTCCTGTTGTTCTCAATTTGCTCTCATTTTAATAATGAATTAATAAAAAAAATTGTTTAGCCCACATTTTGTGTTGCCTTATTTATTTTCTGAAACTTAATAAATACTTCCCATTTCCATATGCTTTCTAAAGTAAAATAATATTAAAAATTTTATGAAAAATATTTAGATAGGTTTTTTTTAAACATTTATTCTTTGAATATTAATTTTTGAAGCTGTTTATAACAAATTTCTCCAAAAATTGAAACATAGTTAGTTGTGAGTGATTAGAGAATTCGAAACTGCTACATTGCCTTATTGTGGTACTTATTTGATATGTTTTTCTAAGAAGTTTATTTTTATTCCAAAATAAGTAATGCAAGGTTACTTTTTGAATATTTTAGAGGAGTATCTTTTTTATTCGCACTATGTTACTCCCAAAAGTTCCATGAGTTCTTCTTCGAATACGCATGGAAAAAAAGCTAAAGAAAAACTGATGTCATGTCAGAAGTTGCTGTTGGTAGGTTTCTGTAGCAGACAGAGTTTTAAGGCAGTAAAAAAAATCCAACAGGCGAATTATTTGGAAGAAGTATTGCCCTTGTGAAATTTGTCCAGTGGATGTAAAGATAAAAATATGTATATAACATATATAGCACGTGTCATATATTATTTGATGAAATATGAATTGACTACGAAGTTAAAACTTAAACCACTCCACGTTTACATGATAGAAAATAAACCCCAAAATAAATCTCAATTTTTATGTTAGCAAACTGTTGATTTGAGAAAATAGTTTATGTAATAGTTTATCTGTTCATTTAGCTCAATACGGGTAAAGAATTTTTCATTTATATTTTACCTACAATCAAGGCGTTACCAAAAATTTCTCTGAAGATAGTTATAAATTTATTCCAGATTGAGATATATAGTGCTTACATTTATACTGATAGTTACAAAAGTTGTAAGGAAACGGCTCTAACTAGAATTTGCTGTTCTGAAACTATACATCTTCATTGTAATTTATTTTATTGCCTTTAAAATAACTACGCACATACCTTATTTGTTAATTAATGAAGGTTCAATAAGTATTATTTATAAAATTTTAATAATATAATAATTTTACAATTTATAGAATGATATATTACAAATACATCTGTGCTGGAACCAAATGATATAACTATTTTATACATTGTCATGAGAAAATATTCTAGCTAAATATGCATACATTGTAATTTCTTACAATTTTATCCGATGTGTTTGGGATAATTTGATATCAGACAATCATGTTTTTCTAAAATATTCCATAATATAGTTTTTTTTTTGTGAAATTACTTTGATTTTTTTTTTATAATTTTTTATAATTTCCATTCTAAATAGATGCTCTTCATTTTTTAAAAACTTCACACATGTTAGTTTCAAGTTATTACACAATTCCTTTATTAAAAGTTTTTTTAAAACCATTCTATGCCATGATAACAGGTATTAAGCATCTATTATCATCGTAACAAGTATTAAGCATAAACGCAATATTTAAGGTGCATTTAATTTAAGTAAAACATTGTTCACATCTTTTATTACATTTTCTGTTCTATTTGAATAAAATTACTTCAAAACATAGATGTTTCTGTCATATATTTACTGTTTATTTATAATTGAATGCAAGAATTTGAAATTCAATGAGTACCAAAACATTAAAATCTAACTCATTAGCGATCATTAAACATCTGAAACCAATCATGTTTTTGATATTTAAAGAAATAACTAAATTTATTCCAATATCACATTCATTTAATTTTTCACCTTTTTGATTAAGGAAATGATGTTATTAGTTAAAAATAACATAGTTTTTAAATAGATAACTATCATTTCTTGTAATTTCGTTATGTATGAATTATCAATATTAAATTCAAATATTTCTGATAAACTAACAGAATTTTATTTGCAATATAATTAATTTCTAGTATTAAATTATACCAAAAACTATAAATTTCTTAACAAATACATTTATTATTTTAAACGCTCATTAATTGAGAAATATATTGTAACTGTGTGACGACATTCACAAAATTTAAAACAAACACACTTTACAGTTGGTGTTTGAGACCAGAAATCAATGTGCGTATTACGGATTCCCTTTATGCGCCAACTCAATCACTTTACATCATGTATACACAGGCCAGGATCACTATTTACACATGATTCTCTCACTGCTATCACTACAACAACGCTGCGTTTGCAGATTTACTCACTCCACTGTGTCTGAATCAGTTAAAACGGGTGAGTCTTTATCCGCTCGACAAATGCGAGTAATCTGAATTGACAATACTCCTTTGCTTAAGGTAGTTCTCCGGGCACTTATGGAACAATAATGGGTGGTTGGCGATGCCTTGGCGATGGCTACTTGGCGATAATTGCCGTGAATGCTAATCTGCTGGATACACCGCCTCAAATAGGCCATTGTTCAAAGATCTTAAGATCCGGCACTCAGTTTACTTGTTGGCTTTTCCGTTAGAATCCGCCGAAAGATTTCGTCACCTTTGTCAATATTGATTGACGTTGTGTTTGCTGTTAGATTTGAACCTTTCAATTTTTGTAATCCTTACAAAATCACAACAAAGATAATGAAATATTCTTATTTATTTTAGATTTAATTAAATGTATTGCATAGAATTTGCGCCAATATAGTAATGTCACAATTATATAAGGTTTAATTATTTTCGTACAAGAGGTATTCTCCTTTTTAAATTAAGAAGTACAGTTGCTCATATTATTTTGATACATCATTCTTATTTATGAACAACCTAAATTGTGATTCTTTAAGAAAATATATTTATACAATAAATTCATTTATTTAGTCATTGAGATATTTATAAAAATTGAACATACATAATTTATTTATTATTGTCAGACTTATCCAATTTAAAATATTATTCTTTATGCATTTCAAGACAAATAATACGGTTGGAGCAATTAAGTATTGGTAAACTTTAAATGATGTTATTTGGTTTTTTGAGACTGAAATTATTAATACAATTTTTTTTATCTATTCATCCTAGTTTTTCTATTTATTTTAAAATTCCTAAATAGCATTTTTCCACCAGATATTATAATCATAATAATTTTATTATATTTATTATTTATTCTCATGCATTCATATAATTCAACTTATTATAATATTATGAAGATAAATTTATAACACATTCTCCACTGATTATAAAATTAATCATAAATCAGTTTATCTTAACAACAACTGTAAAGTATCTAGAACTGATAAAACTTTAATTTCTGACTAAATAAAAAAAAATTATGATTACATTTTTTAATTGACAAAACTAATCTATGAAAATCTTCAATTTTCTACGATTTTTTCTAAGTTCTTTTTTTATTTCAATAATATTGATATATGGGTTACATATAATTTAATTAATCTTAAGATAATCTTAGCTATACTCACTTCCTAAGAGAATTCAGTGACGGTCACGTGAGGATGTGTTGATTAGAGACTTTTCCCAAGAATACATTTTGTCCTAAAATCCTAAATCAGGAATTTTTAATGCAGATACTGTGAAAGTTTTTACCAAATTTGTATTCGAAGTCACAGACATTCAAAATCCTTAGCTTAATTACAATACTAGCAGAAAAACTTTATAAAATCAAACGAACAAAATAAATGGATAGATGTATTGCACTCAGCACGTTATTGCAATTGTGCAATTATTCCGCATAAATGTTTGCATGTGATTGGTTTTTTAACAATGATGTTGAAATTACATGTACGATTAAGTTAAAACAGTGAAATATAATGATGTTAAAATTACATGTACGATTAAGTTAAAAACAGTGAAAGATAATGATGTTAAAATTACATGTACGATTAAGTTAAAACAGTGAAAAATGTATCATTTCTTAATCATTAATTGTAATATTTGTGGGAAAATTCAGCAATTTGCATCGAAACTTTAACAGATTTTGTGAGAAAATCATGACATATAATGATAGTTTCATCAAAAAGTAGTTCATGATCTCCCCTTGTTTTTATGAGGATAGCAAATTAAATTATACAATTTGCAAATTAAAAACGCCTTTATTAACATATCCAATATTTCTACTGCCTCAACTTTTATTCTTACTTCTAAGAGCAATGTCCAGTAATTTTCCATTCGTAATTACTTATGTAATGAAATTATTAGTTAGTAATAATATTATTTCAATTTTTTTCTTTATATTATTCCTTTCTTATTTATTCTTAATTTCAAATAAATATTTTACTAATTGAAAAAAAACCCATTAAAAGTTTTCATTTGCATAACGATTTACGATGATTTAACAGCTCACTTATTCTAGAATATTAAATAAAATTATACATGCACAAATAGTTATTTTATTTTAACAAATTAGAAATATTTACATTTCTAAAAAATTTTGGAACTTTTTTTATTATAACATAATTATTTTTTCTATATTATAATTTAATCATTGAACTAAATTCTCGTATAGTCAAATAAAGAAAAATAAAGCATTAATTTTGTTAAAATAAAATAAAAATATGAGATATGATGAAAGGCAGGGAAGAAAATTTAAAGTTTTGTTCGTTTGCCTTTATTAATGATTTATACCTCATTAATAAAATAATTATGTATTGATACTGAAAACAATTTTCCTGTTGCTGTACATTTTTTATAGTAGAAATATGTGATGGATAATTGAAAGATTAAATGTAAATTATGAACGCCTACTTTTAATAAGCTATAGTGCAAAAAGTATGAACAATATGTCATAATATTAGGCGTCACAAACACACAGTACTTATATGTAATTTAGTAAAAAATATAGTACATTCCAAATAGAACTTAAATATAAATGTTATTAAGATTCTGGACTAAGCAATTTGCTTTTGAAATACGAAAATATTTTTTTCTAATGTTGCCTCCACTTAATAGTAGATTTCTTACTGTAATAGTTGACAAAACTATCATAAAATTCTATTTTTTCTACAGATTTGAAAATAGTAATCTTTAATTAATAGTTTGAAAAACATAATGTTTCTAGTAAGATAAATAATATATATTCAATAGTTTACATTTTGTTAAAAGAAGACACTCTTTTAATATAACTTGAAAAAAACTACCATTTTATTTACAATTGATTATTTAATTTTTAGTGTTTATAATATTCTTCAGTCAGTTAGGTAGTTTATGCAAGTAAAAAAAAAATATTTAAAATATCATTTTCATTTTAATAATTTTAATGTCTTTGTTTGCTTTAGGATGAAAATAAGCCATCTGTATCATATTATATTTCTTTCAGAAATTTTTAAAGCTCTCACTTATATTTAACTGAATAAAAAAAAGAAACAGGTTAAAGATAGTATATTTAAGTTTTGGAGGCAAATATGTCAACTTAGCAAAACTGCCGAAAAATTTTCCTTCGCAGAAAGTTTTGGAAGAAAAGATTTCTAAACCAGACTGTCAGAGCAGAAAACAAAATCCATTCGAGAATGGTAAGTGGAACGAAATAATAAAAAAAAGAAAAAAAGAAAATCATTTTCGTATTTTGTACACTTTTGAAACGATGAGAAAAGCCAAAGTCTTAATGAGTAACTTCTCTCAAAGTTACCGCATAAATTAGCTTTGTACACGCCAGCATCCCATATTTTTCCTCAGAAACAATGCTACTCTTCTTTCAACAATAACGTGCAAAGTCATTATTTCTTTCATTATTTTCGTGGAAAGACTTTACACGAACGTAATAAGGGGTGGAGTACATTTTCCTAAGCATGGATAAATCTCGCATGATATATGTTTGTTTCTGTCTATATGGGATTCAAAGTAAATAATTTAAAACGATACATTCTTCTTTCTTTTGCAAAACAAAAACATTTGTGTCTAGACTCGTCCAAGCAAAA
>JAPDSC010001580.1:8780-65784 GCA_026290005.1 Latrodectus geometricus
GAGAATGTATATATATAAATCCAAAGTTGGCTCCAGAATGAACAAAACCCCTCAGGGGGTTTACTTTCTTTAAGTAAACACGGGTGTCACAATCCCGAGGTACCCCAGTGATCTTTCCTCTTCTTTCTTTTCTTCTCTTCTCTCCCCTTCTGCTTTTGCTTCCTTTTCTCCCTCAATGTGGTTGCCTCTTACGAGGTTGAGGGCTCCCCTTGAGCAGCTGTCGCCGCTCTGTTGCTATTAGCTACTCTTGGGGACTAAATCACCCACGTGTTTGCCGTGCGTGGAGAATCCTGGTAATTGAGGCCCCCAGAGACCAACACATTACTTTGGCCTCTGCTTCAGGTAAACGGGAGGTGTGTTGTGGTCCTCAGCACATCAATCGGCTTTATGGATCAAGCGATCGGTACATCTGCTGGATGACTCGTTAAGGGTGGAGGCCATCACAGCGATGTACTGTGAGCGTATAGGATCTGGCTAGCACTGGTGCAGCTGGTCTGCATCCCCTTGTTGGACTCGGTGGTGGGTGGTGAAGTCAGGTCCCGAAATTTTAAATTTATAAATGGAGAATAAAAACTTTTCTTTTCTCCCTCGGGAGAAACTTGTTCAGAATAAAAACACTAAATTTTATGTTGTAAAAAGAAAGGAGGGCTCATTTGAAAATGTATTCCCCTTTTTTATACACAAAGGAATATCGGGTTTAATAGGGGAAGTAAGAGATATCCGTAAGCTACGTTCTGGTGACTTATTGGTGGAGGCTGCGAATTCAAAACAAGCAGCAATGCTGAACATCATGCGAATGGTAGCGAATATTGAGGTAATTGTCTCGCCTCGTGGTTATTTAAACTTTTCACGAGGTGTAATTACCGCAAGGGATCTGTTGAACTCGCTGACGGACGAGATTCTTGAGAATTTGCAAAGTCAGAAGGTCGGTGCTGTTAAGCGCATTACTGTCAGAAGAGATGGAAAAGTTCTTGAAACTAAGCATCTCATTCTGACATTTGTGACACCAGACCTTCCAGACAATATTAAAGTTGTTTACATGAATTTTCCCGTCCGGCCGTACATTCCTAATCCCCTGCGATGTTTTAAGTGCCAACGTTTTGTGCACTCGAGAAATGCTTGCAGGGGCAAACTGACTTGCGCTCGCTGCGCAGCTGTTGGCCATGATAATTCGACCTATACAGCAAAGGAGGAATGTGTCAACTGTCATGGTGACCATCCCTCCTATTCTCGTAGTTGTCCTCAATGGGTACAATAAAAAGAAATTACAACCTATAAAGTGAAAAATAAATGTTCTTACCCTGAGGCTAGAAAACAAGTTACCTCTCGCACACCGCAGCATGGAAAGAGTTATGCAGCCGCTGCTAAAAAGGTCACCAAAAATATAAGTACACAAACGGATATTCTGTCAATCCCTGTAACTAGATTACCCCAAACATCAACCGAAAGGCCAAAATCTTCATATTCCATCATTCGGAGAGCTCCTTTGGCTAAATCCAGAGGTGTTAAAGCCTCAAAATTAAAATCTGCAAAGGAGGGCGCACGTAAGCCCTCCTTATCCACCCGTAAAGCCTTATCCCTAGAAGCTGACGCAGTTTCTCTTCATCCTTCGGACGATGATGTATCGTTCGAAGAGATGTCAGATGATATGCCTTCCAGCTCTGGGAAAGGAGCTTTTCAATTTAAACAATGACTTCCTTTGTTTCTTGGAACTGCCATGGTTTGCGATCCCATCTTGATGACATCAAGTGTCTATCGTCAGCTTATAACCCCGCATGTATAGCACTTTAGGAAACGTTCCTGAAGTCTACAAATAACATTACTCTGCGTGGGTTTAAATGCTTTCGAAAAGACTGTGGTGACGATGGTGCAGTGTCTGGTGGTGTTTGTCTATTAACATCCAATAATTTCCCCAGCACTGTCCATCCATTAAACACTAATCTAAAGGCTGTAGCCGTGAGAATTCACACGACAACTTTAATTACCGTCTGTAGTTTGTATTTGCCACCATATGATGTCATCCGCCAAGAGGAACTCGATGATTTAGTTGATCAGCTGCCCAGTCCACTTCTGTTACTCGGAGACTTCAACGGCCATAATACTTTGTGGGGAAGTGATGATATTATTTCTTGCGGTCCCCAGATAGAGCAGTTTATAACAGATAACTGTCTCTGTCTGATTAATACCGACGAGAAAACATATTTCCACGTACCCACAAGAACATTTCATTCTCTTGATCTGGCCGTTTGTTCTCCTTCAACTCTGCCATTGTTAAATTTGTCTGTGGGGAATGATCTGTATAACAGCGATCATTTCCCACTTGTCATCTCCCAGACTGGAGGTAGTGGTGTGCAGCAACGTGTACCTACTTACGTGTACCGTCGGGAAGATTGGACACTGTTTACACAATTGGCAGTTATTGATGATAAAATGGTCACGATTGGAAATATAAATGAGGCCGTTCAAAGAGTCACCGAAACAATTATATGTGCAGATGATAGTACAATCTCTATGAATTCCTCGAAAACACACAGGCGGTGCAAACCGTGGTGGAATAAAGATTGTCAAATTACTTACAAGAAACAGAGGAAGTTGTGGGGGTTCTTTCGGAGGTACCCCACAACGGAGAATCTTATTGCCTTTAAGAGAGCAAAAGCATTAGCACGCAGAGCTCGTCGTAGAAGTAAGAAGGAATCCTGGTCTTGCTATGTTTCTTCGATAACATCTTCAACATCCAGTAAGCAGTTGTGGAGAAGAGTAAAAGCAGCCAATGGAATTTATGAGGAATTTTCTTTCCAATATTAAAAACCGGAGCTGCTATACATTCTTCTCCTCAGGAAATAGCTAACGTCCTTGGTGAAAGTTTTTCTAGTGTCTCAAGCACTGACTCTTACAGTCCTTCGTTTTTAAGAGTAGTATATATGTGTTCATATCTGTATCACTTTTACTAAAAATAGAACAATGGTGGAAGGCATACGTTTGCGGCGGCCTGACTGGCGCGCGGGTTCGTTGCTTGGTGTGGTTTTGCGTGGCGTGGTGCGATGCGGGAGGTCGAAAAGTGTTTCGATGCGTTTCGTCTGCGTGAGGTGATGTGGAGCGAAGCGGAGGAAATGAAGAGGGTTGAATGGGTAAAGCGTTTGCTATGAAGATGTTTGTGATTAAAAATCTTTCCCTTTCGCGAATGGTTGCGTAGACCATTCGCGAGGGGGAAAGATTTTTTATAGTAGACGAGGTGTTTGCGTAGAATTTAAGGAGTAGTGTGGAGCCCCTCAGGGGGTTTACTTTCTTTAAGTAAACACGGGTGTCACAATCCCGAGGTACCCCAGTGATCTTTCCTCATCTTTATTTTCTTCTCTTCTCTTCCCTACTGCTTTTTCTTCCTTTTCTCCCTCATTGTGGTTGCCTCTGATGAGGTTGAGGGCTCCCCTTGAGCAGCTGTCGCCGCTCTGTTGCTATTAGCTACTCTTGGGGACTAAATCACCCACGTGTTTGCCGTGCGTGGAGACCCGTGTCCCTGGAAAGGAGAATCCTGGTAATTGAGGCCCCCAGAGACCAACACATTACTTTGGCCTCTGCTTCAGGTAAACGGGAGGTGTATTGTGGTCCTCAGCACATCAATCGGCTTTATGGATCAAGCGATCGGTACATCTACTGGGTGACTCGTTAAGGTTGGAGACCACTTAAGGGATGTGCTGTGAGCGTATAGGGACTGGCTAGCACTGGTGCAGTTGACTTGCATCCCCTTGCAGGACTCCGTGGTGGGTGGTGCCGTCGGTCCCCGAATTTCGCTTAATCCTATATGGATAAAAAAACTTTCTCTTCACTCCCGCGGGAGCAACAAATGACATTATGCAAGGCTAAATTTTTTATTGTGAAAAAAATAGGAGGTTCCTTTGAATCTGTTTCCCCTTTTCTTATTGAAAAGGGTATTACTTCGTATCTTGGGGAAGTAAAATCCATCAAAAAGTTAAGATCTGGAGTTCTATTGATCGAAACTGCTTCGGAAAGACAGACCATCCTGATGCAAAGCATGACGACAATAGGTGACATAGCTGTTACCGTTGAGCCTCACGGAAATTTAAATTTCTCTCGAGGTGTTATTTCTGCGGAGGACTTGTTTCACACGCCGACAGATGAAATACTCGAACATCTGCAAAACCAGAAAGTCTGTGCTGTCAAAAGAATAACGATTAAGAGAGATGGTATTATCTTAAATACGAAACATCTTATATTGACATTCGCGACACCAGACTTGCCTGAGTATATTAAAGTCGCTTATATGAGGTGTTCTGTTCGGCCTTATATCCCAAGTCCTCTCAGATGTTTTCAATGCCAACGCTTTGGGCATTCTAAAATGGCTTGCAGGGGTAAACAAACTTGCGCCCGTTTTTCTAACGTTGGCCATGACAGTCTAACCTGCAATGCTAAAGAAGTCTGCGTCAATTGCCAAGGTCATCACACCTCTTATTCTCGAACCTGTCCAGTTTGGCAGCTCGAAAAAGAAATAACTACCCTCAAAATTAAAAATAATATAACATATCCAGAGGCTCGACGCTTAGTAACTTCACGGACTCCAGTAGCTGGCGTTAGCTATGCCGCTGCTGCTAAAAAGGTCACTCGATCTTGTAGTACCCAAACAGAAACAATCTCATGTCCTACTGTTTGTTTGCCCTCACAGGTTAAGAAATCTAACAAGCCTATACCCACTTTTACCAAAATGTCCGCCAAATCTAAAGCCCTAAAAGCCAGAAAATAAAAACTCTCCAAGGAAGGACATCGGATCCCTTCCCTAACTTCAAAAAAAGCCCTTCATGCTTTGGATGCAGACACTGTTAAACTGCATGCCTCAGATGATGACTTCAGCCTAGATGATTCATCTGAGATGACAATCAGTAACAGTGATAATTGTTAAAGTTTATATTCCATAAATGACTTCCTTTGTTTCATGGAATTGTCGTAGTTTCCGGCCTCGAATTGATGATGTCAAATCTATCATCTCTTACTACAATCCTATATGTGTGGCTCTCCAGGAAACATTCTTGAAGCCCACTATTGCATCTAAAATACGTGGATTTAAATGCTACAGAAAAGATTATGATGGTAATACCGCTGCCAGTGGTGCAGTTTGTATATTCACATCCAACAAATGCCCTAGTACAGCACACCAGCTGCGCACTGCACTGCAGGCTGTTGCTATCCAAATTCATACCACATGTCTAATCACAATCTGTATCCTTTATTTACCACCCAATGACATCATTCAAGCAGAGGAACTAAATGACTTAGCTGATCAACTCCCAGCTCCATTTTTATTGTTAGGCGATTTTAACGGCCATAGTCCTTTGTGGGGTAGTGATGATACGAATTCTCGCGGTCGTCAAATTGAGCAGTTCATATCTGACAACTCTCTCTGTCTGCTAAATAGCGACGAGAAGACTTATTTCCACGAACCTACAAGGACATTTCACTCTCTTGACTTAGCTATTTGTTCTCCGTCACTTCTGCCGTTGCTGAATTTCACTGTTGGAAATGACCTTTTCAACAGCGATCATTTCCCTCTTATTGTGACTCAGACTGGAGGTAATAATGTGTGCCATAGGCCACCAAATTAAGTGTACAGTCGAGCCGATTGGGAACTCTTCACGCAATTGGCTACGATTACGGAAACAAGAGTTATGAGAGATGTGATTGATGATGCCGTTAAATATGTCGCTGACACAATAATCAAAGCTGCGGATGTAGCTATCCCAAAAAGTTCTTCTACTCCACACAAACATAAAAAACCCTGGTGGAATGAAGAGTGCCGACTATATTACAAGAAACAAAGGAAGCAATGGAATATTTTCCGAAGATACCCTTCTACGGAGAACCTTATTGCTTTTAAAAAGGCTAAAGCTCAAGCTCGTAGAGTAAGACGCCAGAGTCAAAGAGAATCTTGGATTCGTTACGTGTCCTCAATTACATCATCGACATCCAGCAAACAATTGTGGAGGAAGGTAAAAGCAGCCAATGGTATTTATCAGGATTGTTCCATTCCTGTTTTAAAAACTGGAGCTGCTGTGCATTCCTCAACGGTAGACATTGCCAATGTCATCGGAGAAACCTTTACTAGTGTGTCCAGCTCTGATTCCTATAGTCCCGCTTTTCAAAGGTCTAAAAGAATAGCTGAGCGGACTCCTCTACGTTTCACTGATCGATGCAATCTACCGTACAATTATGTGTTTGGATTGTCAGAATTGAAGACTGCCTTACATCAGGCAAACGACACCAGTCCCGGACCTGATGGAATCTCTTATCAAATGCTCCGTCATCTACATCCGGATTCATTATTGAACATCCTAGTATTGTTTAATAGAATCTGGACGGAACACGCTTATCCCACAGCATGGAGAGAAACGATAGTGATTCCTATTTTGAAACCGGGCAAAGATTCCTCTGACCCTATGAGTTATCGTCCAATAGCTCTTACGAGTTGTCTATGCAAAAATTTTGAGCGTATGGTCAATGCTAGACTCACTTACATCTTAGAGAAGAATAATTGCATCTCTCCTCATCAAAGTGGCTTTCGAAAAGGTCGATCCGCTATTGATAATATAATAGCTCTGGAATCCCACATTCGAGATGCTTTTGTAAGGAGAAACCATCTTGTTGCAATATTCTTTGATATAGAGAAGGCATATGATCGTACGTGGCGCTCCGTACTATGTACCATCTTGGCTTTAAGGGTAATCTTCCCATGTTCATAAAGAACTTTCTAGCCCTCCGGCTTTTCAGAGTGCGTATTGGAAATACATTTTCCAATACTTTTATCCAAGCTGAGGGTGTTCCTCAAGGCAGCGTTTTAAGCGTGACCATTTTTAACCTTTTCATCAGCAACATACTTCATCAATTACCACCTTCTGTTCATAGTAATTTATATGTTGATGACTTGCAAATTTCATATCACGGATCAAACATGAATACAATTGAAAGACAATTGCAAACAGCTGTAAATAATCTTACAGCTTGGTGTGAACAAAATGGCCTTGGCATATCTCCGAGTAAGAGTTGTTGTGTTCATTTCTGCAGGAAAACTAGTTTCCATCATGATCCTGTACTGCACATAAGCGGTAGACCTATCCCTGTGGTCAATGAGATAAAATTTCTTGGCGTGATTTTGGACAAGAAATTAACTTTCCTTCCGCATGTGTTACATCTGTGGAAGAAATGCCAACGACTGCTCAATATCCTCAAGGTGCTTTCAAATACATCTTGGGGTGCAGATCGCACATCACTCCTTCGTATTTACAACTCTGTAATTTTATCTCGCATTGACTACGGTTGTGTTGCTTACGGATCAGCTAGATCTTCCGTTTTACGCAGATTGGACACAATTCATCACTCTGCTTTAAGAATATGCTCAGGTGCATTTCGCACTTCACCCGTCCAGAGTCTATATGTAATCTGCCAACAATTACCATTAGACCTGCGGCAGATGCAGCTGTCTTTTAGTTATTATTCAAACATTATGTCCTCACCTCATCATCCTTTACATTCTACGATTCCAAATGCCGCTCTTAAGAGATTATATAATGCTAGACCATCAAGCATTCAACCTTTTCTCGCGCGTGTTAAATCCTACCTTTTTCTATCTGACCTATGTGATGTCCGGATTGAGTCTATAGACTTTTTCGTACATCCTCCTTGGTACCACCCACGCATTACAGTACTCAATGCTTTTGAAAACTATAAAAAGTCAGACACAACTCCTGCTATTTTTCAACAGCTTTATGCATCTCATCGCTGTCAGTATGGTATGTACACTCCCATCTACACTGATGGATCCAAAACTGCGGGGCACGTTGGCTGTGGAGTTTATGTGGACAATACCTCCTTCAGTTACAGCCTTCCCAAATCCTGCTCCGTTTTCACTGCTGAAGCCATGGCTATATACCGTGCACTTCAGTATGTGAGTACCAAAAACGTACATAAATACTGCATATATACTGACAGTAAGAGTGTTTTAGAAGCTTTGAAAAATCATAACTTCAATTGCCACCCAGTTGTGTGCAAAGTTTTCAAACTGCTCGACTCTCTCTCTCGCACTGGATTCGAAATACTGTTTTGCTGGATACCAAGCCACATAGGAATAGATGGCAATGAGAAGGCTGATGCGGCTGCGAGGTCTGCATCTACTACTATTCTGCCTTCTGTTCCATCAATAGATGTGAGAAAAGTATTAAAACATTTTGTAACTTCTCTTTGGCAGGAATCATGGAACATGCAAGTCAGCAACAAACTCCATTCCATATTTTCATTTATCATCCCATTACATGTTTTACCTGTACGAAGTGCAGATGTCAGACTGACTCGCCTTCGTATTGGTCACACGCGTTTCACCCAAAAACATCTCTTCTTGAGTGACTCAAATCCTTGGTGTGAAACGTGTGATGAACCATACACAGTACATCATATTTTAATTGTTTGTCCAGATTTTAACCATTTGCGCATCATATATTTTAATAGTGATATTTTAATATTACCAGACTTGCTAGGGGAACCACCCCATCGCAATCTGTTTGCGTTTTTAAAAGATATTGATTTTATTCATTTTATCTAAATTTATAAATATTTTACTCATAAGTTTTCATTTTTATTCATTTTATCAGCTTTTAAAAATATTTTCATCACAAATGTTTTAATGAGTATAAATATGCATATTTTATTTTAAAAGTTTGTATTCTCATGTTTTTAATGGACTAGAGAAAAGGGATTGGTTTCAAACTGATGTCTGGCGCAGCTTGTCCATATTTGGACCTTGCGCCATTAAAATCAATCAATCAATCAATCGAGTAGTGTCGGAGGCTTTTTTCGTAAGCCGTTTGCTATGAAGATGGTTGTAATTAAAAATCTTTCCGTTTCGCAAAGGGTTGCGTAAACCCTTTGCGGGAACGGAAAGATTTTTTATAGCATGCGATGTGTGCACTGTAGAAAGAATGAATGGTGAAGAACTATTTTATCCGCGAGGTTATCATAGGATGGTGGCGCTGCAAACGTTATTTTTATTTGCTTATTTTTAAAAAGGACGAGGTAATAGTATTTAAACGCCTGCATTTTAAAACTGGTTCGAAGAAACAATTTAGCGATTATAGGATGGAAGACATTTTCTCGTTTTGCGGAGATAGATTAGACCAACTTTCGTCAAAAAGAGTATTAGATGAACAGTTTATCACCGGAGTGGGCGATGAAGTGTTTTTAAACGGTTTTAGCATCTATAACGTCGGAATGTTTCTAGCATTTTGTCAAAAGCTCGTAGACAACCATACTGCTCATAAAGGTAAAATATACGAATATTGCTTTAAGATATTAGCGAAAAAATTAAAATACTGACTTTTTAAAATGGATATTTCGAGCTTCTTGTCGCAATTAACCACTTTGATAATTATTCTACTCGTCATTATTTGCATTCTCGAACCGCTTATTTTGATAAAAACTTGTGATGACGCAGGAAAAATTGATTTAAATAACACGAGTTGTTATTATTCCAAAAATATAGGAAGGCGTATATTTCAACACATTTGCTCGAGAGAAAATTGCTCGGTTTACGACATTAGATACTTTTGGAGAGAAGAATCCGACTACTCGAAGCCCGAGGTAATAGGCGTGCAGTTGACAGAATCAGAGTTTCGTAGAGTGTGCTTACAATGCTAAAATTGAAGTTTCCTAGTACGTGTTTGATGGTGGGTCCGACCCAGGTTGGTAAAACTACGCTGATTCGGCAAATGATTAAGGAAAATATTTACGAAACACAACCTAGTAAAGTCAAATGTGTTATTTATATTCAGCTCCGTGGTTTTTAGAGGAACCTGATTTTCAGTTCGTGAGAGGTTTGTCGGATAAGTATGAGAACGGAGATCTGATTGTAATAGATGACTTTATACATCATTTAGATGAAACAATTGCAGATTTATTTGTCGGAAAATCCCATCACACCGGATTTTCCGTCATTTTGATTTTACAGAATTTGTTTCCTCGATCGAAGGTGATGCGCGACATTAGTTTAAATTCTCACTATCTCATACTGTTTAAAAACGCCCGTGACATGAATCAGATTAACTGCCTGGGGCGACAGCTGTATCCTCGAAAGACAAGCTTTTCCTTACAACTGCGAATTTTGGATGTTGGAATTGAAGCGAGCATTACGGCAGGCTAACAATACCAGCCCAGGATCAGACGGAATCAGCTATCAAATGCTTCGACATTTAGGTCCAGATTCCCTGTTGAACTTATTGTATTTGTTCAATAGGATCTGGACTGAAAATGAATTTCCATCACTTTAGAGCGAAGCAATAGTAATTTCGGTCCTTACACCTGGTAAGGATCCTTCAGAATGATCAAATTATCGACCAATAGCTCAGACGAGTTGCCTTTGTAAGACTCTCGAACGTATGGTCAACGCCCGTCTCGTACATGTCTTAGAAGAAAAAAAAATGTATACATGTCAATCAGAGTGGTTTCCGTAAAGGAAGATCCACTCTTGATAACATTACTTACTTGGAAACCCAAATCCGCAACGCTTTTGTGCGGAGAAATCATCTGGTTTCCATCTTCTTCGACATCGAGAAGGCATACGACCGTACGTGGCGATACGGTGTTCTCCGTTCCTTATATGATTTTGGCTTTCGGGGTAATCTTCCGATATTCCTACAGAATTTTTTACGCTCCCGTGTTTTTAAAGTACGTATTGGCCACCTTTTGTCCAATACTTTTAATCAAGCCGAGGGTTTACCCCAAGGTTCTATTTTAAGCGTAACTATTTTTAACCTTTACATCAGTCACATCCTTCATCTTCTATCACCCCCTCAGGGGGTTTACTTTCTTTAAGTAAACACGGGTGTCACAATCCCGAGGTACCCCAGTGATCTTTTCTCTTCTTTTCTTTTCTTCTCTCCTCTACCCTTCTGCTTTCCCTTCCTTTTCCCCCTCAATGTGGTTGCCTCTCATGAGGTTGAGGGCTCCCCTTGAGCAGCTGTCGCCGCTCTGTTGCTATTAGCTACTCTTGGGGACTAAATCACCCACGTGTTTGCCGTGCGTGGAGACCCGTGTCCCTGGAAAGGAGGGTCCTGGTAATTGAGGCCCCCAGAGACCAACACATTACTTTGGCCTCTGCTTCAGGTAAACGGGAGGTGTGTTGTGGTCCTCAGCACATCAATCGGCTTTATGGATCAAGCGATCGGTACATCTG
Source organism: Latrodectus geometricus (assembly GCA_026290005.1). Classification (NCBI taxonomy): domain Eukaryota; kingdom Metazoa; phylum Arthropoda; class Arachnida; order Araneae; family Theridiidae; genus Latrodectus; species Latrodectus geometricus. The sequence continues at coordinate 20,005 of JAPDSC010001580.1, forward strand.
CTGGATGACTCGTTAAGGGTGGAGGCCATCACAGGGATGTACTGAGAGCGTATAGGATCTGGCTAGCACTGGTGCAGCTGGTCTGCATCCCCTTGTTGGACTCGGTGGTGGGTGGTGCGGTCAGGTCCCGAAATTTTAATAAAAAATAATGGAAAATCGAAAGCAATCTTTTCTCCCACGGGAGCATATTATTGATGAAACAAACTGTAAATTTTTTATTGTGAAAAGAAAATTGGGATCATTTGAGAAAGTGTCCCCTTTTCTCATACAAAAGGGAATATCGGGATTTATTGGAGAAGTAAAGGGTATCAGGAAGCTAAGATCAGGTGACTTATTGATAGAGGTTGCTAACTCAACCCAGGCAGCCAAAATAGTAAATATGCAATTGATGGCAAACATAGAGGTGACTGTCCAGCCTCATGGAAATTTAAATTTTTCACGTGGAGTGATTTCTGCAAGGGATTTGTTGAACGCGTCGACGGACGAAATTCTTGACAACTTGAAAAATCAAAAGGTCTGTGGAGTTGAACGTATTAGAGTCAGAAGAGATGGTCAGTTTATTGACACTAAACATCTCATTCTGACCTTTGCGACCCCAGACCTTCCTGATAAAATTAAAGTTGCTTACTTGAATCTTCCCGTTCGACCACACATTCCAAATCCCTTAAGATGTTTTCAATGCCAGCGTTTTGGACACTCGAGAAACGCTTGCAGAGGCCAAATTACCTGCGCTCGCTGCGCGGTAGTTGGCCACGATAGTTCGAACTGCACAGCGAAGGAGGAATGTGTAAACTGTCACGGTGACCATCCCTCCTATTCTCGAAGTTGTCCTCAATGGGCTTATGAAAAAGAAATCACCACGTTGAAGGTTAAAAACAACTGTTCTTATCCTGAGGCTAGGAAAATTGTTGCCTCTCGTACGCCACAGCCTGGAAAGAGTTATGCGGCCGCAACAAAAAAAGTCACCAAATGCTCAAGCACGCAAACAGATACCCTACCACTTCCTATTATGAGATTACCCCAATTAACAACAGAAAGACCAAAATCAACATTAAATAGAAGAGCTGCTTTGGCTAAATCTCGAGGCGTTAAGGCCTCCAAATTAAAATCTGCTAAGGAGGGCCTACGAAAGTCCTCCTTATCCACCCGTAGAGCCATGTCATCCCTGGAAGCTGATGCTGTCTCTCTTCACCCCTCGGACGATAATTTATCGCCCGAGGAAATGATAGAAGACTCGCCTTCCAGCTCCGGGGGAGGAGCTCTTCAATTTAAATAATAACTTCCTTTATTTGTTGGAACTGTCATGGTTTGCGTTCACATCTTGATGACATCAAGTCTATTATATCAGCTTATGACCCCGCATGCATAGCACTTCAGGAAACCTTCCTGAAGTCTACAAATAACATCAATATGCGTGGGTTTCAATGCTTTAGAAAAGACTGTGGTGATGATGGTGCAGTGTCTGGAGGTGTTTGCATATTAACATCCAATAACTATCCCAGCACTGTCCATCCAATCAATACAACCCTACAGGCTGTAGCTGTCAGAATTCATACAACATGCTTGATTACAGTCTGTAGTTTGTATTTACCACCACATGATGTCATCCGCCAAGAAGAACTTGACACGTTAGTTGATCAGCTGCCTTCACCATATTTGTTATTCGGTGACTTTAACGGACATAATACTTTGTGGGGAAGTGATGATACCAATTCTCGCGGTCGTCAGATTGAGGGTTTTATTTCTGATAATAGCCTCTGTCTGATGAATACCGACGAGAAAACATACTTCCACACACCCACAAGGACATTTCATTCTCTCGATCTCGCCATTTGTTCACCGTCACTTCTGCCGTTGTTAAATTTAACAGTTGGAAATGATCTGCATAACAGTGATCATTTCCCACTCGTCATCTCCCAGACTGGAGGTAGTAGTGTGCGACATCGCCTTCCTACTTACGTGTACAGTCGGGCAGATTGGACGTTATTTACACAATTGGCAGTTGTAGATGATAGAATGGTTACGATCGAGAATATTGATAATGCCGTACATAAAGTCACTGAAACTATTATAGGGGCAGCTGATGCTACAATACCTAAAAGTTCTTCTAAACCAAAACGGCGTTGCAAACCATGGTGGAACAATGAATGCCAACAAACATACAAAAATCAAAGGAAGTTATGGGGGCTTTTCCGGAGGTACCCCACAACGGAGAATCTTATTGCCTTTAAGAGAGCAAAAGCGTTAGCTCGCAGAGCTCGTCGTAGAAGTAAGAAGGAATCCTGGTCTAGCTATATATCTTCAATAAATTCTTCCATAACCAGTAAGCAGTTGTGGAGAAGAGTGAAAGCAGCCAATGGTATTTATAGGGAATTCTCCATTCCTATTCTAAAAACCGGAGCTGCTATACACTCTTCTCCTAAGGAAATAGCTAATGTCCTTGGTGAAAGTTTTGCTAGTGTCTCAAGCACTGACTCTTATAGTCCTTCGTTTTTAAGGACTAAGAGTCGTGCTGAGCGAAGACCAATTCATTTCAACCATGGACAAAACTTATCCTACAACTGCGAATTTGGAATATTAGAATTGAAGAAAGCTTTACAGCAGGCCAATAATACCAGCCCAGGACCTGATGGAATTAGCTATCTTATGCTTCAACATTTAAGTCCAGATTCCCTATCGAACTTATTGCTTTTGTTCAATAGGATCTGGACTGAAAATGAATTTCCATCTCTTTGGAATGAAGCAATAGTAATTCCGGTTCTGAAGCCTGGTAAGGATTCCTCAGAACCATCAAATTACCGACCTATAGCTCTGACAAGTTGCCTTTGTAAGACTCTCGAACGTATGGTCAACGCCCGTCTCGTACATGTCTTAGAAGAAAATAAATGTATACATGTAAATCAGAGTGGATTCCGTAAAGGAAGATCCACTCTTGATAACATTACTTTCTTGGAAACCCAAATCCGCAACGCTTTTGTGCGGAGAAACCATCTGGTTTCCATCTTCTTCGACATCGAGAAGGCATACGACCGTACGTGGCGATATGGAATTCTCCGTTCATTATATGATTTTGGCTTTAGGGGTAATCTCCCGATATTCCTACAAAACTTTTTACGCTCCCGTACTTTTAAAATTCGTATTGGAACATTTACATCCAATACTTTTATTCAAGCCGAGGGTGTTCCCCAAGGCTCCATTTTAAGTGTCACTATTTTTAACCTTTACATCAGTAACATTCTTCATCTTCTTTCACCTTCAGTTTACGGCACGATGTATGTGGATGACCTGCAAATATCCTGCCAGGGATCGAACATGCGTTTAATTGAGAGACAACTTCAAACATCTGTTAATAAAATAGCTGCATGGTGTGCAGAGAATGGCTTCACACTCTCTCCTAGCAAGAGCTGCTGTGTCCATTTCTGCAGGAAGACCAGTATTCACAATGATCCTGTTATTCATCTGAACAACACTGCAATACCCGTGGTCAACGAGATTAAATTTCTTGGTGTGATATTCGACCGAAAGTTGACCTTTCTTCCGCATGTTTTACATTTGCGGAAGAAGTGCGAGCGATCGCTTAATATCCTTAAGGTATTATCTAATACATCTTGGGGTGCTGATCGCTTGTCACTCCTTCGTGTCTATCAAGCACTCATTTTATCTCGCATTGACTACGGATGTATTGTGTATGGATCTGCTAGGTCTTCTGTTTTACGCAGACTGGACACTGTGCATCACTCTGCTTTGAGAATTTGTTCAGGCGCATTCCGCACATCACCCGTCCAGAGTCTTTATGCGATTTGCCAACAATTGCCTTTAGACCTGAGACGAATGCAGCTGTCTCTCAATTACTACGCTAAAGTTATGTCTAACATTCAACATCCTATACGATCCTTGGTATATACTCCTGCCTTGAAGAGATTATATGATGCTCGGCCATTTAGCATCCAACCCTTTCTCAGTCGAACTAAATCTCAACTGTATTTAACAGACCTGCATGATGTCCGTTTTATTAAAACGGACTTACATTCACATCCACCCTGGTATGATCCACAGATTAACATTATTAATCCATTCGCTCTGTTTAGAAAATCGGACACAACCTCAACTATTTTTCAACAGCTTTTTCTATCACATCGCTGTCAGTATTCATCATTCAAGCCTGTATTCACGGATGGTTCCAAAACAGCAGGACATGTTGGCTGTGGCATATTCCATTCTAATGCCAGTTATGGTTACAGCCTTCATACGTCCTGCTCCATCTTTACAGCTGAAGCTACGGCCATTTATCAAGCCCTTCAGCTTGTGAATACGGGAAATTGTCATAAAATTTGTGTATATACTGACAGTTTGAGTGTACTAGAAGCGTTGAAAAATTCAAATTATTGTCATCCTGTTGTGTCCAAGATTTTCGGAGCATTGGATTCCCTTGCTGGCAAGGGATATGACATCATTTTCTGTTGGGTCCCAGGTCATGTAGGTCTAGAGGGAAATGAAAAGGCAGATGCAGCTGCTAAAGCTGCATCGTCTGTACTTCATTCATCTGTCCCTCTTTTCGACGTGAGAAGGGTTGTAAAAAGATTTGTTAATTCTCTTTGTCAGGAGTCATGGAGTATGCAGGTCGGAAACAAACTGCGTGCCATCTTTCCATACCTCATTCCATCATCAATTTTACCGTTACGAAGAGCAGATGTCAGATTGACTCGCCTTCGTATCGGACACACACGTTTCACACACAGACATTTGTTTTTAAATGAACTAAATCCATGGTGTGAAACGTGTGATGTACCATATACTGTCTCTCATATTTTAATTTCATGTCCATATTTTAACCTTTACCGTTTTAAATATTTTGCCACTGACCTTTTAACAATGTATGATTTAGTGGGGGAGCCTCCCCACCGAAACCTTTTTTCCTTTTTAAGGGAAGTTGGTTTCCTTAATTTTATTTAAATTTGTTGAATTTTACCTTACTTTAATTTACTTATACATTTTAGATTTTAAAATACTTTCATAAACTTATTCCGATTTTAAAACTATTATATACCATAATTTTTGTGTTTTAAATTTTTAATGTTGTGTTTGGGTTTTGCCTAAAATCAATTTTCTTTAAAACTCAATTTTCTGTAAAACTCAACTTTTGGCGCAGCTTGTCCTCTTTGGACCTTGCGCCACAAAACCCAACCAACCAAACCAAACCAAATCATCTTCTATCACCTTCAGTATATGGCACTATGTATGTGGACGACCTGCAAATATCTTGCCAAGGATCGAACATGCGTTTAATTGAGAGACAACTACAAACATCTGTTAACAAAATAGCTGCATGGTGTGCAGAGAATGGCTTTAAACTATCTCCTAGCAAGAGCTGCTGTGTCCATTTCTGCAAGAAGACCAGTCTTCACAGCGATCCTGTTATTCATCTGAACAATACACAAATACCTGTAGTCAACGAGATCAAATTTCTTGGTTTGACATTCGTCCGAAAGATGACCTTTCTTCCGCATGTTTTATATTTGCGGAAGAAGTGCGAGCGATCGCTTAATATCCTCAAGGAGCTTTCTAATACATCTTGGGGTGCTGATCGCTTGTCACTCCTTCGAGTCTATCAAGCACTTATTTTATCTCGTATTGACTACGGAAGTGTTGTGTATGGATCTGCTAGGTCTTCTGTTTTACGCAGACTGGACAATGTGCATCACTCTGCTTTGAGGATTTTTGGGCATTCCGTACATCTCCCGTCCAGAGTCTTTATGCGATTTGTCAGCAATTGCCTTTAGACCTGAGACGGATGCAGCTGTCTCTCAATTATTACGCATAGGTCGTGTCTGACCGACAACATCCTATACTTTCCTCGGCCATTTTTCCTGCATTAAAGAGGCTGTATGATGCTCGACCCTACAGCATCCAACCCTTTCTCACTCGAATTAAAGATCAACTATTTTTGACAGACCTATATGATGTCCGTTTTATCAAAACGGACTTATATTCACATCCACCTTGGTATGATCCACAGATTAATATCATCAATCCTTTTGCTCAATTTAGAAAATCGGACACAACCTCAACTATTTTTCAACAGCTTTACCTATCACATCGCTGTCAGTATTCATCATTTATGCCTGTATTCACGGATGGTTCTAAAACAGCAGGACATGTTGGCTGTGCCATATTTTATGCCAATACCAGTTATGGTTACAGCCTCCATACGTCCTGCTCCATCTTTACAGCTGAAGCTACGGCCATCCACCAAGCCCTTCAACTAGTGAATACAGAGCAGTCTAAGAAAATATGCGTGTATACTGACAGTTTGATTGTTTTGGAAGCATTGAAAAACTACAACAATTATCATCCAGTTGTGTCCAAGATTTTCGGAGCATTAGATTCCCTTGCTGGCAAGGGATATGACATCATTTTCTGTTGGATCCCAGGTCATGTAGGTCTAGAGGGAAATGAAAAGGCGGATGCAGCTGCTAAAGCTGCATCGTCTGTACTTCATTCATCTCTCCCTCATTTCGACGTGAGAAGGGTTGTTATAAGATTTGTTAACTCTCTCTGACAGGAGTTATGGAATATGCAGGTCACAAACAAACTACGTGCCATTTTTCCATACCTCATCCCATCATCAGTTTTATCGTTACGAAGAGCAGATGTCAGATTGACTCGCCTTCGTATCGGACACAAACGTTTCACACACAGACATTTGTTTTTAAGTGACTTAAATCCATGGTGTGAAACGTGTGATGTACCATACACTGTTCATCATATTTTAATTTCACGCCCCTATTTTAACATTTACCGTTTTAAATTTTTTGATACAGACATTTTAACTATGTATGATTTGGTGGGGGAGCCACCCCACAGAAATCTTTTTTCCTTTCTTTGGGAAATTGGTTTCATTAATTTTATTTGAATTTTATGAATTTTATTTTATTTTCATATACTTATATGTTTTTTGGGTTTTAAAATAAATATATACATTAATTTTTGTATTTTAAATTTTTAAAGTTGAGTTTGGGTTTTGTCTATAATTTATTAATTTTCTTTAAAACTTAATTTTGGCGCAGCTTGTCCTCTTTGGACCTTGCGCCACAAAACACAACCAAACCAACCAACCACATACTTGTTTGCCGTGCGTGGAGACCCGTGTCCCTGGAAAGGAGGGTCATGGTAATTGAGGCCCCCAGAAACCAACACATTACTTTGGCCTCTGCTTCAGGTAAACGGTAGGTGTGTTGTGGTCCTCAGCTCATTATTCGGCTTTATGGATCAAGCGATCGGTACATCTACTGGGTGACTCGTTAATGGTGGAGACCACTTCAGGCATGTGCTGTGAGTGTATAGGGACTGTCTAGCACTGGTGCAGTTGACTTGCATCCCCTTGTAGGACTTCGTGGTTGGTGGTGCCGTTGGTCCCTGAATTTATTTATATCCTATATGGATACAAAAACTTTCTCCTCACTCCCGCGGGAGCAACAAATGTTAATATGTAACTCAAATTATTTACTGTAAAAAAATTGAGGGTTCATTTGAATCTGTTTCCCCTTTTCTTATCGAAAAGGGTATTACTTCTTATCTAGGAGAAGTGAAAGCTATAAAAGAGTTACGCTCGGGTGTCCTGTTAGTGGAAACTTCATCCGACAAACAGTCTATTCTCATACAAGGGATGAAAGCAATAACTGACATAGCAGTTACTGTCGAAACACATAGCAATTTAAATTTCTCCAGAGATGTTATTTCTGTAGAGGACTTGTTTCATATGCCAACGGATGAAATATTGGAAAACATACAAAGCCAGAAAGTCTGTGCTGTTAAAAGAATTACCATCAAGCGCGATGGCATTGTTCTAAATAGAAAACATATAATTTTGACGTTCGCGACACCAGACTTGCCACAATATATAAAAGTCGCTTATATGAGGTGTTCTGTTCGGCCATATATCCCAAGTCCTCTTAGATGTTTCCAGTGCCATTGTTTTGACCATTCTAAAATACTCTACTGGCCATTAAAATTGCTACACCAGGAAGAAATGCAGATAACAAAATGATATTTATTGGACAAATATATTATACTAGAAATAACAAGTGATTAATTTTTCAAAACATTTGGCTTGAAAGATCCTTAGAAATCAGTACCCAGAACAACCACCTCTGGCAGTAATAACAGCAGTTATACGCCTGGGTATTGAGTCAAACAGAGATTGGATTGCATGTATTCGTACAGATGCCCATGTAGTTTCAACACGATGCCACAGCTCATCAACCGTAGTGACTGGCGTTTGGTAACGAGCCAATCGCTCGGCAGCCATGGACCAAACATTTTCTATTGGTGAAAGATCTGGAGAACGCGCTGGGCAACAGCCGAACATTTTCCGTATCAAGGAAGGTCCGCACAATACCGGCAACATGCGGTCGGGCATTATCTTGCTGAAACGTAGGGTTTCGCAGGGCTCGAATAAAGGGTAGAGCCACGGGTCCTAAAACACCAGAAATGTAAGGTGCACTGTTCAAAGCACAGTCAATGAGAACAAGAGGTGACCGAGACGTGTATCCAATGGCACCCCATATTATCATGCCAGGTGATGGGCCAGTATGACGATGACGAATGCACGCTCCCAGTATACGTTCACCACGATGCCGCCAAACACGGATGCGACCATCATGATGCTGTACACACAACCTGGATTCATCTGAAAAGATGGCGTCTCGCAATTCGTGCGCTTAGGTTTGTCGTTGATCACACCATTGAAGGTGCTCTTGTCTATGAAGCAGCATCAAGGGAAGCCGCAGCCATGGTCTCTGAGCTGAGAGTCCATGCTGCCGGAAACGTCGTCGAACTGTTCGTGCAGACACTTGTTGTCTTCCAAACGACCCTAGTTTCTTGACTCACGACTCGTGACGTGGTTGCACGATCCATTACGGCCATGCGGATAATATGCCTGTCTTTAAGGCTGCTAGTGAAGGTGGCCGTTGAGATCCGGCATTGCGTTACGTATTACCGTCATGAACCCATCGATTCCATATTCTGCTAAATGTCATTGGATCTAGACCAACGCGAGCATCAATACTGCAATAAGGTAAACCGCAATCCCGGTACTCTACAATTCGACCTTTATCAAAGTCAGAAACGTGCTGGTACGCATTTGTCCTTCTTACACGAGGCATCACAACAACTTTTCACCAGGCAACAACGTTCAAATGCAATTTGTGTATGAAGAACCAGCTGAACAATTTCCTAATTTAAACACAATGTAGGTGTCGCTACTTTCGCCTGCTTTGTCTGAATGCGCTGAAAAGCTAATAATTTACATATCACAGTACCTTCTCCCTTTCGTATAAATTTCACGTCTGTAGCATGACTCCTTCTTGGTGTAGCAATTTTAATGGCCAGTAAATTTCTCCAGAGGTGTTATTTCTGTAGAGGACTTGTTTCATACGCCAACAGCAGGGCTACACTCACTTGTGCCCGTTGTTCTGACGTTGGCCATGATAGTCTTACCTGCGATGCTAAAGAAATGTGTGTCAACTGCAAAGGCAATCACACTTCTTACTCTCGAAATTGCCCTGTTTGGCAACTGGAAAAAGAAATTACCACTCTGAAAATTAAAAACAGCATAACTTATCCGGAGGCTCGACGGTTAATCTCTTCGCGGACTCCAGTACCCGGTGTTAGCTATGCTGCTACGGCTAAAAAGATCACTCGATCTTGTAGTATTTGATGTACAGACGATTACTCGTGTCGTTCAGTTTGTTTGCCCACTAAGGTTTCGAATGCGACCAAGTCTATTCCCGCTTTCACTAAAATGTCAGCAAAATCTGAATCTTTGAAAGCTATAAAACTAAAACTATCTAAGGAAGGCCCTAGAAAATCTTCCTTAACTTCAAAGAAAGCCCTTCTTGCTATGTATGCAGACTCTGTTAAACTGAATCCCTCAGATGATGATTTAAGCTTAGAAGATTCATCTGAGATGACCATTAGTAACAGTTATAATGGTTAGTTTTACTATTCTATAAATGTCTTCCTTTGTTTCATGGAATTGTCGTAGTTTCCGGCCTCGAATTGATGATGTTAAATCCATCATCTCTTACTATAATCCTATATGTGTGGCTCTCTAGGAAACATTCCTGAAGCCCACTATTGCCTCTAAAATACACGGATTTAAATGCTACAGAAATGATTATGATGGTAGTGCCGCTGCCAGTGGTGGAGTTTGTATCTTCACATCAAACAGATGTCCTAGCACAGCACATCCGCTGCGCACTGCACTGCAGGCTGTTGCTATCCAAATTCATACCTCATGTCTTATCTAAATCTGTAGCCTTTATTTACCACCAAATGACATCATTCAAGCAGAGGAACTAAATGACTTAGCTGATCAACTCCCAGCTCCATTTTTATTGTTGGGCGATTTTAACGGCCATAGTCCTTTGTGGGGTAGTGATGATACGAATTCTCGCGGTCTTCAGATTGAGCAGTTAATATCTGATAACTCTCTTTGTCTGCTAAATACCGACGAGAAGACTTATTTCCACGAACCTACACGGTCATTTCACTCTCTTGACTTAGCTATTTGTTCTCCGTCACTTCTGCCATTGCTGAATTTCACTGTAGGAAATGATTTTTTCAACAGTGATCATTTCCCTCTTATCGTGACTCAGACTGGAGGTAACCCCTCAGGGGGTTTACTTTCTTTAAGTAAACACGGGTGTCACAATCCCGAGGTACCCCAGTGATCTTTCCTCATCTTTATTTTCTTCTCTTCTCTTCCCTACTGCTTTTTCTTCCTTTTCTCCCTCATTGTGGTTGCCTCTGATGAGGTTGAGGGCTCCCCTTGAGCAGCTGTCGCCGCTCTGTTGCTATTAGCTACTCTTGGGGACTAAATCACCCACGTGTTTACCTTGCTTGGAGACCCGTGTCCCTGGAAAGGAGAGTCCTGGTAATTGAGGCCCCCAGAGACCAACACATTACTTTGGCCTCTGCTTCAGGTAAACGGGAGGTGTGTTGTGGTCCTCAGCACATCAATCGGCTTTATGGATCAAGCGATCGGTACATCTGCTGGATGACTCGTTAAGGGTGGAGGCCATCACAGGGATGTACTGTGAGCGTATAGGACTTGGCTAGCACTGGTGCAGCTGGTCTGCATCCCCTTGTTGGACTCGGTGGTGGGTGGTGTGGTCAGGTCCTGAAATTTTAATTAAATACATATGGAGAATAAAAATATTTCATTTTTCCCGCGGGAGCAACAGTTTAAAAAATTAAAACCAAAATATTTTATAATCAAACGAAAGGAAGGAAACTTCACAACTGTGTCTCCTTTCTTAATCCAAAAAGGGATATCGAGCAGTGTTGGGGAGGTGAAGAAAATCCAAAAAATGCGTTCAGTGGACTTACTGGTTGAAGTTGCATCGGAGACTCAAGCAGCAGCAATTGCAAATATGCAATTGTTGGCTAATTTAGAAGTAACTCTCTTGCCTCATGGTTAACTGAACTTTTTTTGTGGTGTCGTGTCTGCTAGTGATTTGTTGAATACGCCAACGGAAGAGATTCTCGAAAATCTTCAGAATCAGAAGGTCTGCAGCGTTAAACGTATAACAGTCAGAAGAGATGATAAGTATATTGATACGAAACATGTCATTCTGACTTTTACGACGCCAGATCTTCCGCAGTCTGTTAAAGCTGCGTATTTAAATTTACCCGTTCGGCCATATATTCCAAATCCACTGCGATGCTTCCAGTGCCAACGATATGGACACTCGAAAACCGCCTGTAGAGGCAAACTAACTTGCGCACGTTGTGCAGTAGTTGGCCAGGATAGCACGAACTGTACTGCTAAGGAGGCATGCTTCAATTGCCATGGCGATCACCCCTCCTATTTTCGAGGTTGTCCTCAATGGGCACTGGAGAAAGAAATAACCACCATTAAGATTAATAACAAATGTTCATATCCTGAGGCTCGACGTATAGTTACTTCTCGTACTCCAAAGCCTGGAGTTACTTATGCAACTGTGACCAAGAAAGTATGTAAGTCCACTGGTACACAAACTGATATGGTTTCACTTCCCCTTTCAAAATTACCCCATAAAACCACTCAAAAGCCAAAATTACCATCTTCAAAAATATTCGGAAAAGCTCCTTTGGCTAAATCAAAATCTATGAAGGCTTTGAAATTAAAATCATCTAAGGAGGGTGCTTACAGACCCTCCATTACCACCCGCAAAGCCTTATTCCTGGAGGCTGATGCTGTGTAACTTCATCCCTCGGACGAAGACATATCGTTCGAGGAGTCAATGGATGACACGCCTCCCAGCCCACAGAGAGGAGATTTTCAACATAAATAATAGCTTCCTTTGTTTCTTGGAACTGCCATGGTTTGCGTTCCCATCTCGATGACATCAAATCTCTAGCTTCAGCACATAACCCTGCGTGTTTGGCACTTCAGGAAACATTCCTGAAGTCTACCAATAGTATTTCCATACGTGGGTTTAATTGCTTTAGAAGAGATGGTGGTAATAATGGATAAGTGTCTGGTGGTGTTTGTATACTAACATCTAATACCCACCCCAGCACTGTACAACCATTAAATACTACTCTACAGGCTGTAGCTGTGAGAATTCACACAACATGCTTGATTACAGTCTGTAGTTTATATTTGCCACCACATGATGTCATCCGCCAAGAAGAACTCGATACATTAGTTGATCAGCTGCCTACTCGATTTCTGTTAGTAGGTGACTTTAACGGACATAATTCTTTGTGGGGAAGTGATGATGAATTCTCGCGGTCGTCAGATAGAGCAGTTTATTTCTGAAAACTGTCTCTGTCTGATAAATACCGACGAGAAAACATATTTCCACACACGCACAAGAACTTTTCATTCTCTCGATCTCGCCATTTGTACTCCATCACTCCTGCCATTGTTAAATTTAACAGTGGGAAATGATCTGCATAACAGCGATCATTTCCCTCTTGTCATCTCCCAGACTGGAGGTAGTAGTGTAGGACAATGTCTACCTACTTACGTGTACAGTCGGGCAGATTGGCCTTTATTTACACAATTGGCAATCATCGATGATGCAATGGTTTTGATCGAGGATATTGATAATGCCGTTCAAAAAGTCACCGAAACAATTATAGGTGCAGCTGATACTGCTATTCCTAAAAGTTCTTCTATAATAAAAAGGCGTTGCAAACCATGGTGGAATAATTAGTGTCAAAAAACTTATAAAAAACAAAGGAAGTTATGGGGGTTATTCCGTAGATACCCCACAACGGAGAATTTAATTGCCTTTAAGAGAGCAAAAGCATTGGCTCGCAGAGCTCGTCGTCAAAGTCAGAAGGAATCTTGGTCTCGCTATGTTTCTTCCATAACATCTTCTACATCCAGTAAGCAGTTGTGGAGAAGAGTAAAAGCAGCCAATGCAATTTATAGGGAATTTTCTATTCCCATATTAAAAACCGGAGCTGCTATACATTCTTCTCCTAAGGAAATCGCTAATGTCCTTGGTGAAACTTTTGCTAATGTCTCAAGCACTGATTTTAGAGTCCTTCGTTTTAAAGGACAAAGAGTCGTTCTGAGTGAAATCCAATTCGTTTCAATCAGGGACAAGGCTTACCTTACAACTGTGAATTTCGGATGTCAGAATTGAAGAACGCATTACAGCAGATTAAAAATACCAGTCCAGGACCTGATGGAATCAGCTATCCTATGCTTCAAAATTTAAGTCCAGATTCCCTGTTGAACTTATTACTTTTGTTCAATAGGATCTGGACTGAAAATAAATTTCCATCCCTCTGGAGAAGCAATAGTGATTCCGATCCTAAAGACTGGTAAAGATCCTTCTAACACTTTGAATTATCGACCTATAGCTCTGACGAGTTGCTAATGTAAGACTCTCGAACGTATGGTCAATGCCCGTCTCGTATATGTCCTAGAAAAGAATAACTGCATTCATATTAATCAGAGTGGCTTCCGCAAAGGAAGACCCACTCTTGATACTATAACATGTTTGGAGACCCAGATTCGCAATGCCTTTGTGCAAAGAAATCATTTGGTCTCCATATTCTTCGACATAGAGAAGGCTTACGACCGTACGTGGCGTTATGGAATTCTCCGTAGGATTTATGATTTTGGCTTTCGGGGTAATCTGCCGATATTCCTCCAGAATTTTCTAAGCTCCCGTATTTTTAAAATACGTATTGGAACAACTTTTTCTAATACTTTTAATCAATCTGAGGGTGTTCCCCAGGGTTCAATTTTAAGCGTCACTCTTTTTAGTTTATTCATCAATAGCATGCTCCATCACCTACCTTCATCAATTCAAAGTACTTTATTTGTAGACGACCTGCAAATATCATGTCAGGGGTCCAATATGCGATTAATTGAGAGACAATTACAAACTGCAGTAAATAAATTAGCTGCATGGTGTGCTGAAAATGGCCTTTCTATATCTCCTGGCAAGAGTAACTGTGTCCACTTCTGCAGGAAGACAAGCCTGCATAATGATCCAGTGATTCATATCAACAATACACCAATACCTGTAGTCAATGAGGTAAAATTCATGGGAGTGATTTTCGACAGAAAATTGACCTTTCTTCCGCATGTTTTACATTTGCGGAAGAAGTGTGAGCGATCGCTTAATATCCTCAAGGTGTTATGAAATACATCTTGGGGTGCAGATCGCTCATCACTCCTTCGGGTTTATCAATCACTCATTTTATCCCGAATTGACTACGGATGTGTTGTGTATGGATCTGCAAGGTCTTCCGTCTTACGCAGATTGGACACTGTTCATCACTCTGCCTTGAGAATATGTTGAGGTGTATTTCGCACATCACCCGTCCAGAGTCTATATGTAATATGTTATCAATTGCCACTAGACCTGGGACGAATGCAGCTGTCTCTCAATTACTACGCTAAAGTTATATCGACCCTTCATCACCCATTACGCTCCATGGTTCCAAATGCCTCTATTAAAACACTTTACGATGCTCGCCCAATGAGCATCCCACCTTTTCTCACACGAATAAGGTCATATTTGTCTCTTACTGATCTGGATTGAATCACGAAATTACTTTGCTCATCCGCCTTGGTATGACCCACCACTTGATTTTATCTATTCCTTTGCTCAATACGGAAAATCTGACACAACACCTATTGTCTTTCAACAGCTATTCTATTCTCATCGCTGTCAGTATCAGTCATACACACCTGTATTCAAGGATGGATCGAAATCAGCAGGACATGTGGGCTGTGGTGTTTTTATCAATAATACATGTTTTAGTTACAGCCTACATCCGTCCTGCTTCATCTTCACTGCTGAAGCAACGGTTATTTACTACGCTCTTCAGCAGGTGAATACAGATGACGATCGTCAATTTTGTATATTTACTGACAGCATGAGTGTTTTGGAAGCTTTGAGAAGCAATAGTTTTAATTGTCATCCTGTTGTGTCCAGAATTTTCAGAGTATTGGAATCCCTTGCTGGCAAGGGTTACAAAATTTTATTTTGTTGGGTACCAAGTCACGTAGGTCTTGATGGAAATGAGAGAGCGGATGCAGCTGCAAAGGCATCAGGTCAACACTTACCATCAGTTCCGCTCTCTGATGTGAGAAAGGGTGTCAAAACATTCATTTATTCTCTTTGGCAGGAATCATGGAATATGCAGGTTGTCAATAAATTACATTCTATTTTCTGATCCGTCTCCTCATTACCTGTTTTACCGCTACGAAGAGCAGATGTTATTTTAACTCGCCTTCGTATCGGACACACACGTTTCACAAACAGATATTTGTTTCTAAATGAAGTGAATCCATGGTGTGAAACGTGTAATGTACCATGCACTATTTATCATATTTTAATTTCATGTCATTATTTTAACCAGCAATGTTTACAATTTTTTACATGTGATATTTTAACCTTGTCTGATTTGTTGGGGGAACCAACCCACAGAAATCTTTTTGCCTATTTAAAGGCAATTCGATTTCTTCAATTTATTTAAACTTTATAAAATTTACTTTTACAACTTTACTCATTTAGATTTTAATATATTTATATACAATTATTTTTGTTTTTTAAATTTTTAACGTTGTGTATGGGTTTTGCCGATAAAAATTCTCCTTAAAATTTAATTTTTTGGCGCAGCTTGTCCTTTTTGGACCTTATGCCACTAAACCCAACCAACAACAACAACATCTGTCCCACTTTTCGACGTGAGAAGGGTTGTTAAAACATTTGTTAACTTTCTCTGACAGGAGTTAGGGAGTATGCAGGTCGCTAATAAATTGTGTGTCATATTTCCATATTTCATCCCATTATCAGTTTTACCTAAACGAAGAGCAGATCTTAGATTAACTTGCCTTCGTATCGGACACACACGTTTCACAGACAGACATTTGTTTCTAAATGAATTGAACCCATGGTGTGAAACGTGTGATGTTCCATATTCTGTTTATCATATTTCAATCTCATGTCCCGATTTTAACGTTTACCGTTTTATATTTTTTTAAACTAACATTTTAACTCTATATGATTTAGTGGGGGAGCCACCTCACAGAAACCTTTTTGCCTTTTTAAAGGGAATCGGTTTTCTGAATTTTATTTAAACTTTATGGCTCTGATTTTTTATTTTTACTTTTTATTTTAGTTTTTTTTACTTTCAGTTTATAGTTTTCTTTCATAGTTTTATTTTTACTTTCATTTTATTTAATTTAGATTTTAAAAAATATATACACTTATTTTTATTTTTTAATCTTTTATTGTTGAGTCTGGGTTTCTTTATAAAATATTTCTTTAAAATTTAATTTCTTTGCACAGCTTGTCCTTTTTGGTCCTTGCGGCTTAAAACCAACCAACCAACCCACCAACCTTTGATATAGTTTTAAATTTATAGTTTCGTTTTATTTACTATATTAATATATTATAGATTTTAATGCCATTATATACAAAATATTTTTTGTCTTTTAATAAACTTTTTTATTGTTGCTTGGCTTTAAAAATAACAACAAAATACAATCTAAAATTTGGCGCAGCATGTCCTTTTTTGTACCTTGCGCCATAAAATCAAAAATTTAAAAAAACAAGATTATTTTGTTTAAGCCTCTCATTGATTGTCTTTTGTTTTTTCTTACAGTTTTCTATTTTTAATTCATATTTTTATTCTAATGAGACAAATATAATGTTTAAATAATAAAATTGAAGTACATAAATTTCTGTATGTATTTTAAAATGACCTGAAATAGAATATATCTTTATTAAAATGTAAGTGCACTTTGCTTTATTTTCATTTATAATAAGAATAAGGCTATCGTTTTAATATTACATCCTTTATCGCTTACACTTTCATGTTTCTTATGTCCACAGAAATTTATTTTGAATAGTTTACGAAAAGTCTCTTTTCTAACTATTTATCTTTAACTTATGTATTAAAACAATATGTGTTCTACAATAAAATATATTTGTGAAAAATTAATTTTTTAAAATTGTGATAAAAAAAACCCATTTTTTTTCAAAAATGTTTTTCTCTTTAATTAATTAGTATTAACTATTACACTCTCAAAATACCATAAATCATGTTCGTAAAGTAAATACGAAGAATTAAATAATGATAACTAACAGGTTTCAAAATTAATTTTTGTTTCTTGTTTCATACATTTATTGTGCAATTATTCAGTTTTATTCTATTTTAAATAATCATTTCTCACTAGATTTTTATAAATTATTTCCAAAATGTGAAACACATTTCTTTATTCAATTCAAATATTGAAGAATGGGTGAAATATAAAATGATTTATATTAAATCCTTTAACAAACCCATTAATTAGATTATTATTAGATGCTTATAAATGCTGTATGTGTCTTAATATATTATTAATTAAAAATCATTTCATAGAAATTTTATACTTAATTAATGTTTTTAAGAAAAACATAAGTTAAATTTCAAATATTCTAAAATAATTCAATAATTAAAACTTAAAATTGCTTTTTAATGTATAAAGATATGTTTATAACTATAATTTAAGAATTAAGTTTTGGAAAGTTCGAAGTTATATTAAAAACTCAGTTTTCATACTATAATTTGAGTTTCTTTCGATTGTAGTGCAGAAAAAGAGCCATTTTAAAAAATTACTGTAAAAATGATTATAAAATGATCTTCAGGATTTATAATTATATCATCCTTAGAAATCTAACCAACCGCTTGGTATTAGAATGTTTTTTAATTAATATTTTAATGAAATCTTGTCCTACTATCTTATATTTTTTATTTATTTAGAGAACATCAGAATTTACAAGGAAAAGTATGATTTATATGAGGATTTATGAAATAAAATAATTTAAAATTACCGTGATCCAATGAATCAAATTCCTAACTTATTTTAAATACTCTTAAACATTTAATAAATTTTTTTCACGTAAGTGTACAACCACTTAATTTATTTAATAAAAATTTTAAACTTGTTATCTTCTAGTTTAATTATAAAATTTTTAGGTGAAATAAAGTTCTTTAATTCAAAAACTTCGTTAGTTTTATTTTATCAGACTCCAATTACTGTCAAATGAGTTTATTAAATTTACAGTTGAATCTTCTCTTTCAACTTCAGTTAAGTGCATTATCTTCAGTGAGATTAAACTAATTGCTCATTTAACTAGGCGGTGAATCTAAAATGTAAATCAAGAAAGAGTACAGACAAGCCGATCATATACAAGGGGTTGGAGGGAATAGTGGAAATACATTAAATTAATTGTTTCCTGTGGTATGTTTTGAATTAAGCATTGTGTTCGCGTTAATTAAGGAGAAGTTGATTAGATAGCTATAACGTCCAATGAAATTTAATTAATAAAATATCATCTACTTCAGCAGTTAGTAGCTATTTATTTTCTATAAATCGTAATCGTAAAAATTTCTGAATAAATATTTTTTTCTGTTAAAAAGTAGTTGCAATTCTAATCTATATTCTAACTCTCCTCTAGTTTGAAGATCAATATATATCTTGGCTTTATTTTAATGAATATAATTAAAAATAGGAATTTGTTTATTATAAGAATATACATATATTTTGAAATTATGTACTATATTGATTGATTTTATAATATTTTCTAAAACATATTTGGAGTATATTATAAAATAAATAAAAAGGAAAAAAGTTATTTGCTTCCTTTATATTTATTTTATAATATACTCTAAATATTTGTTTTATATAAAAAAAAAGTCATATATATTTCTTGTTGAGATATTAAATATTAAATTGACTGAAATTTATTATATTTTATAAACATACTTACAAATGTTTCTTGAAAAACTTAATACTGAACAAATACTATAACTAAGAGAGTCCTTTATTTTTTAAGGTAAAAAAATCGCTTAATAATTACCAATTATAATTTTTAGCGCTTGATTAAGTATTAAATCAAAGTGCGATTATGTAAAGAACTTAATTTTTGCATAGCATTTAATATATTTAGAAAACCAATGTTTATAGAGGACGTAAATAAAAAGAAAGTAAATTGCATTTAATTTTAATGCAAGCCATTAACTATAAATAGTTCTAAAAATACTCTATTAAAGTATAATTCTTGATTTAGGTGTGGTTAATTGTAATCAATTTCGAGCTATAGATTCTAATTAAATTAACCTCTTGCAACATAAATTAAAATGAGAGCAAAAACTACGTGAAAGTGCGGGCGATTGGGAATTTTTTGGAACTTGAAGTATGTTAATTTCATTTTTTCAAAATGGATATCAGTTTTAAATACTTTGTTTTTTTTTTTTATATAGAATAAAGCAAATAAAAATGTAGAAATAAAAAATATGTAAATAAAGCACAACATTATATATATATATATATATATATATATATATATATATATATATATATATATATATATATATATATATATATATATATATATATATAGTTACTCTAAATACTCTAAGAAAGTTTGCATAGTACTTGAAAGAACACATTCTCAAGGAAATAATATTTCCTATGAATTATTTACCAAGAATATATTTTTGTTTCAAATTTTTTTATCAATAAATCATATTCCACACAAAGTGATATTTACGTATTCTGAAGTTTTTACGAATTAAAAGAGAACAAAACCTCATTTATTCCAGAGAATAGACAGTCTATATTGAAATTTGAGTTTCTATTAATATTTTAAATCAAAAAATTTCCCTTGGAAGTTACCATTGAGAGAGTTTACTGGAGTTATTTAAAACTAAAGTTTTTTTTTTTTTTTTTTTTTTTTTTTTACATAAATGAAATTGTCATAAATTCTGTGTTTAATTTATCATTTTATTTTCTCTGAAAGTTACTTTAAGAAATTTTAACTGAATTGAATTAATTAATAAATTTTAAAACATAATATCAAATATATTAATAGAAAAATTATTTTATCATTTCTCTACATTTTAGAACAACATTAAATAGCTACATTTTATAACTACTTTAAATAAATTGAAACAATTTTTTTTGACGAACAGTTACAAGAGTATGTTTTAAATAGATTAAAGAGTGACATCAAAACAGAAAATTTCAGACTGAAATATGCGTCCATCATGTGCGATAAAAAACTTAAATTCAATTACTGTGAATGACTGAGCAAGATTTTTCTAGTCAATAAAAAATGCACTATAGTATAGTGGTGCTATCTGTTGGCGGTACTAACGGTTACTATTCACGTCAGAACATTTCATATAGTTAAATGTTCTGACCGGAATAGTTCTGAGGTAAAAAATTAAGGTCAGGGATACTGAACTATATAAAACTTTCATACGTATTAAAAGCGATTACGTTATTAATGTTTATGAAGTTGTAATAAATTATATATTTTTACTTATATATTAAGAATTAATTTTTATTTTGAACTTTTAATTGGTATTTCTAGATTTACGTTTTTAAGAATTATTATACGTGAATTAATTATTGAATGTGTATAACATAAGAAATATTTATTTTTTAATATTACTGCATAAAATAATTTGTTCCTTGGTGAATCAATTTTCTGAAAGCTGAATTTTATCTAATTAATTCTATCTAATAAATAATATTTATTTATAGATAAATGAATTTTATCTATAAATAGATAATTTGTTAAAAGTTAAGCAATTTTCTTAAAGCTGAATTTTATCTTTGAAAAGAAAAAAATTGTTATTTAAATAACATTAAATGTATTAGTATTCTAAGAATACAATTTGATGAATTAAATAATTGGTCATAATTTATTATAATCTAGATTACTAAAATAGTGCTAAAAATAAAGATTACTGTCAATTTTTCGACTTTAAATTTATATAAATATATTTATTTATGTACATTTGTGCCTAAATATATTAGCAACAATACCTTTTCGGTATGTTAATCATGAAAACTATTTTCATAGTTATTCCAATAAAGAATTCCATTGTTATTCATATATTATTAAAGATGTTATACATTTTATTTTCAATATATAACACCTTTTTCATATACACAGACAAAATTTATGGTATGTCATTAGGACAAAGATGTGACACATAGTTATTGCTTTGATAGCGTATCACATACCACTAGTAATCAAACGAGAAGATTGCATGTATTAATTAGACAATAATAAAAAAAGTGAAATATTTTTCATCAGGTAATTACAGCAATTTGAAATGTTTAAGTATTTAAAATATTTTATCTTTTTAGGATCTAAGTAATTATTTTTGCTCGAAAAAATACACAAACATTTCGTTGTTCAAAAGGCATCAATCACATTTTTGAAGACATTATCACATTAAATTGCGAATGCAATAATTATTGCAGTAATATAAATTTGGAATTAAAAATATTAAAAAAATGTTTACCATGAAAGGCTGTTTTCATTTTTGATTTTAAAGATATTTTACACAACTTTTGAGGAACCTAAGTTAAACACAAGATTAGGAAATGCAAAAATAAATTCAACAAATTGATATAATTGTAAGATAAATAAAATAGGATACGTATTATAAAGTTTATAAATATTAACTTAGGAAACAAAGCGATAGTGTAATTAAATTTTTAACGTGTATTTAAATTTACAAGCGTTAGTATCATGAGGTTATTATTTTTTGGTCAGAAATTTAATTTCAATCTCATAATTTCATTAATTTATGTAAGGTAATCGAATTTTTAATATTTTCTTCATTTTCCAATAAGAGATTAGAATAAAGTCTCAACAAAAAAGTATTTAGACCTAAAGCGTCTCCAGTAATCTTCTTTTTTTCATGCAATATACATTATTTATTTCTCATCGGGTATTTAATTAGTTTAAAAATGAAACCTTTCTTTAATTTGAGTTTTAATTACTTAGAGAATTAAAGCTTAAAAAATTACTCTTAGTCATTTGGGAAATTAAAACTTGTTTTCTAATTATATTTCTCGTTAAACAATGTCGCAAAATTTACTTTACAATTAGTGAAATGTTAAAAGAAACTTTCCTTAATATGAAAAATTCCTTACTCTTAATAATGGATAAATATAGGTATTCCATTTTGTTAAATATGTGTAAAAAATGTAATGCTTAAAATTATTTATATATTACATTTAAAACTAAGAAACATTTCTTTTTCTCAACGAATTTAGTGATTGTTTCATTTATTTTTCCTTAAATGTTTTTGCCACGAAAAAATTGTACAGTTCAACTATTTGCATGCTTAATTACTACAATTGCCAATGATTTCAAGAAACTGAATAATCTGAATAAAAAATAAGAAAAATAACTGTATAAATATCAATATAACCTAATTGTAATTACTAAATAGAATTTCATTAATATAATTAGAAAATATTTTGTTAAAATTTTTTTCCACAATCAACTCTAATCCAAATTTTTTTTTACACTTATTTACTTTAGAAGAGTTACAAACATTAGGATGAAATACTTACTATGTTTGTTATAAGAGAATATTGAATGAAATTATTTTGTAAGAAATAAAACTATTTGGTTTAGATAAGCATGCAAATTCAAATTTCACAGTATTTGTTTACTTATGAATAAAGTCTTTTTTAAAAAAAATATATATAAATATGAAGCTTTATTAAAGTCTATTGTAAATCTGATAAACAGACAGACATTTTAGATAAAAAAAATAAAATATTAATGAAATTAGTTTATTTATTCAGATTTTCAAATGTTTTTCATAACGTATGTTTTTATTCAATAATTACTTTATGTGTTCATAAAATTAAAAAATTTTACTAAATTCAGATTAACAGCCAACCTTAAATTTTAAGAAAACAAATAAAGGAAAAAGAGAAACACTTTTCTTTATTTTTCAAAAATATGGATAATTACACTTAAAATCGTTTATTTATAAAAATATTATCTATTTAATTGAGAATGTTTATGCTAGTGGAAAGTTAATTTAATGAAGCTGAAATTGAATATCATTTAAGAGGTTAGTAAATAAATGCATAAATTTAGAACAATTTCATTTACTCGTAGAAAAAATTTAATTTTTATCTGAATATCTTACATAAATCTTATGTAATGTACTAAAATGTACTTTAACTTTGAAATATTTTAATTCCTGAAAACTAATTATATCAATAAACATATGAATAAATTTAAAAGTGAAATCGCTGTCTTCTATATATTTCATGCAGCTATTTTTCTAAAAGATTGTAAAACAAACCGTTTTACTGGTTAAATAAATTAAGTAAATGTTTATTAAAACACTTTTTACTGAATAAACCAAAAACATTATACATTCTAATGAAAAAAAAATAAATTTTAATGGACAAGATAGTTCTTATTGTATTGTAAATTGTAGTAACGAAATAATTAAATATATTTTTCAAAGCGTATTTGTTTCCATTAAATTAAAACAAAATCATATAAAAAATCAAAAATAAAATTTTTGATATTTTTGTACATAACATTTATCGTTCTAATTTTAAGCAATGTTTCATCAAGATAATGAATGCTTCAATGCATAGTTTCCTTGCAACTAAATGATGTTAGTAAATTCGATATATCTTATTAGCAGGATAAATATCTCATTTAAATTAAGAAATTACAACATTTGTAATTAACTAAGTTACATACCATCCATATTCTGCCCATTCACTGGGCATAAAAATCATTGAGCCCTTCTGGTATATTTTGGAAGAATATTAGGCGTTCCTGTTATTTTCTTCCAGCGACATTCTAAGTAGTAGAGTTGCTTCTGCTAGAGGAAACAACATCAAGATCCCACTTATTCCCACACAGAAATTGTAAATGTTCATTTCAAAAAGAATTCTAATGGTTTTAACTGCTAATGGTGCTCTGACACCACATTAAGTGCCAAACACTTATAGCATACTGTGCTCAGGGAATGAAAGATTACATAGCCTCATCACGAATTCTAGCACAATAGATTCAATCTGCTATACATGTTAGGATGTCTCCTGGCATTATTCGCAGTCTTTGCAGGTGAGTGGAATGTCCTCTAAGCTTCCATTTCTTTGTTTATTCATGACTTAAAACCACCATCGTTTCTACCAACAATGCTGCAATAAACGATGTGGACAACGGAATTGAGCAACATGGAGTTTATTGATGAATCTCCCTTCTACCTGCAACTTGCATATAGTACAGGGGAGCCCCGGACTATATCTCTAACGGTTAGGGGTTTGGAATACTGGTCCATCACCAAGTACCATTTAATTTTGAATTACAGTCAGATGACGAGGTCAAACTTGAGCTGGCACCTTCTTCTCCACTTCCACGTCATAACAGCGGAAGGAGTTTGGATGTCACAGATTAAGATGGACACGTCTTCAACTCACGAAACTCCCCCAATCAAGTGAAACAGAATTTAATCATCCACCCAATCATTACTCACGGCAAATGATGCTTTCCTTTACTGATCTTAACAGGAAGCTACTGGAGCTCTCCACCTGCAACACCAAGATGTTTGAATTCGATCCTGAAGACACTTTGGAAAGAGTCTATTGAACTATGGCATTATGCATCACCACACTTGTAATGAACCCGATATCATGTTTTGGGGCAGTATTGGATTTCATTATCCCATCCTTCTAGTACGCGTTCCCGGTAATCTGAAAATTCAGTGTATATCTCTGAGGTGATGGAGCTTGTCTTTTAGTATTTTTTGTTTTTGCTAGAAGCTATACTCTAAGAGAATTATACGTTAAACAAAAATATCATGGAATATTCAAGAGGCCTTTACCATTAAACAGAAATCCTTCCTCTTGCCCTGTTTATTTTGATCTATTGCCAACTAAATACCATGATCTCGAAAGATACACCAAAGTCTTCTTTGATTCTATGTCGAAGTGTGTGACAACGATTACAGCCAACAACAGACGCTACTCTACAAATTGGTTTTGTTATGATTGATAAATCACACAAGAAGTTATAATTTCAATCGTTTAATGTTTCTATAACATGTTATCTGCCAAATAAAATTTGATGTTACGTATCTAGTCTTTTTTGGTGTTGTATTAAGGGTAGTTAGTAATATAGGTAATTTGCAAATCACTTACCATAAGCTCTTAGGTACTCGTTAAAAAAAGAAATAAATAAATAAAATTCAGTTTTTTGTTGAAACAGCTTTAGCACGCTTAAATTAAAATAATGTTACATATTTTCTTATATATTCCATTCAAATAATGAGCATGTTCTTAATACCTTAATCTGCTTTTTAGAAACTACGTTGGCTTATGGTTCAGATTTGATATTGATTACTTGATTTTCTGGTCGCAGATATGTTACATATTCTAAATTTCGCTTCCATTATCAGAATGTCATATAGTTAAAATTTCAAAAGAAGAAAAATATTCGAAATGTTATCGATTACTTCATCAACCCGTTTTGATGTGAGCGAATTCAATACAGCAAATTTTGTTTAATGATACTCTCTCTCTCTCTTTCCTGCATAAGAGAAAAAATTTAAATTTTCCACTATGTTGAGATTATTAATCGGTAAGATTTTTATCTAATGCCTGAATTGTAGTAAAACCACGCTGACAAGATTCCCATAATTTCAAAAATTTTTTTTTTTTTTTTTTTTTTTTTTTTGGTTTGGATAACATTTTGCAAATTATTTAATTTCTTGATTAGTCTTTCCCATCGTGGTCACATTTCAAATGAATAGAATATAATGTGACAAATCACATTCATCGATATGTTCAGATTTTACTCATTTTTTTCTCCCATATGATAAAGGCTTGTAAATTTTTCACAGTTTTGTATTATGAACGTATGTATTATGATTAGCCGAATAATGTGTACATTAATATTTAAGCTTTAATGATAACACTATTTTATATGTATAACATGTTAGTATAAACTTGAAACTTTATTTAATGAGGAAGTTTTAACCACAAAAAAAAAACATATATTTCTGTTTTGTTAATCTAGATAGAA
This sequence comes from Latrodectus geometricus, assembly GCA_026290005.1. NCBI lineage: Eukaryota > Metazoa > Arthropoda > Arachnida > Araneae > Theridiidae > Latrodectus > Latrodectus geometricus. The sequence goes on from JAPDSC010001580.1 coordinate 46,389, forward strand.
ATTTTTTTGACAAGAGGTATTTGTGTTTGCTGGTGGATGAATAGTTATAATTCCTGACTCCTAAGCTGTTGTTTCCATGTTCGAATCCTGGTTGCAACATGCAGAGAAACGCACCGAGATGTTTCTTTCTTTGTGAATTTCCTTATCCTTTTTTTTGTATGAATGTAGCCCAACTTATAAACGGGATTGTGGTGGAGTGACCTGAGTAATGCTTCCCACCTTCGTGCTTTGGTTCACCGGGGTTGAGTTGCAGTTTCCATCCTTATTGTGGTGAAGGGTTAGTCACCCAGTGCCCTTCGTTGGAAAATAAAATATTTGTGACATTTTTATTTTGATTGCTTTGATTATTTACAAAAAACTTTTACTGTCTTCTATAATTCAGTTTCTTTGTTTTGATAACAATAAAAATTTTTTGCTGATATTTATCTAAAAATGACATTTAATTAAAAATTATGATACTTTTTTAAGGAAAATGTATGCTTATTACACTTATATAATTTGAAAATTTTCTTATAAATTCTAAAAAGCGAAGAATTTATTACGCACACTTTATTAATATTTAAACTTATTTGCAAATCTATTGTTATTTACAAATGATTTCATAAAAATTTTGATACTTTTACATGTAGAAGATTTAGTAACAATTATTCTTTTATTTTTCCATCCTGTGGATTATGTTTCAGATTCCTAATTAAATATATAGCCATTTATGAAAACTATATATCTTACTATCATATTTCAAGCTGTATATTATAGATAGCTTATTACAGATTATCAATGCAACGTAAACAAACTATTAACTTAGATAAATAGATCTGGTGAAGTTTATGAGTATAGTATTTTAAAGTAATCACAATATGAATGTTTATCAAATGGAAAGGCGATAGAAATACTATCCATACATATAATATCTATTCTTTCACCACAATAAGAAACAGGAATGAAACACAAGAATCACATAATTCTGTCAATGAATATAAGATATTCTAAGTTGCATAAAAAATGATGGATGTAGGGAAAAACACATTCCATATGCGCAAAGCTATACATTTGATTTTATCTTTCGAAAAAACAAAAGCCCAAGTTTCAAAATAAGTTTCCCAAAGTAATAAATCTGCCAAATATGAGCGCATCAATCATGAAAAATACTGAGTTGAAAATTATATTTATCAGTCCATGAAATATTTAAAACTGTATTAAAACATAAAATTTAGGGATCATTGTTTCCAACACATCATAATTTTATAAAATTAAAATAAATAAAACATGGTTAAATATTTCTCAAAGCAAACTAGGCTTTTAATTAATCTCTTTGTCTTTCACGATCACTTTTGTATAAGATTTTCAAAAGTGTAATGGGTGACTAAAAATACTAAACAACTTCCATTTGGATTTATGAAATTTTATTTATAATACGGATGGAATTATAAGCTATTAATTGTATTAAAAGGTATTTCATTTAAAATAGGAGGCAATACACACAGTTAATTTATACAAATATTTATGCATTCATATCAAATTAAACTTTCTGGTTGTTAATGATATTTTGTATGGCATATTTACTGAATATTTATACATTCAATAATGATAAAATTATCGCTGTATAAGAATCACCGAACTATTTCCTGAAACTACCTAAAATATTTTGAGAAAGAAAGAAATGAAATAAATTCTTTGCAAAACACGAAATCAATAGTTGGGAAATAAAATATCAAATATATATATATATATATAATTTACCTTTATTATAATCTTTTAATTTATTTTTTTTAATAAAAGTAGAAAAATATTTAAAAAAGTTTACAAATAATTCATTGAATTGCAACCAAATTTTTAAAATCCATTTCTTCGTTTTTTTTTAATTTACAACAAATTTCAAAACCTTTCCCTTTTCATCCTAAATGTTCATGATAAATGAAACTTCAAACATTTTCTTGAATTGGTTAAGAAAGAATTTAAGATCATTCATGTAAAGATATTTATAATTATATTTTTGAAATAGTGTTAAAATATTCAAATAGACTACTTAAGTATTGTCTATAGTTTTTACATTGAAAAAGTTTAAAATTATTTATTCAATTTTAAGAATTGTCAATAATAAAAAAAATTGCAATATTATTCAATTTATTTAAAATAAGCATTTTTAAATCCACTTCATTGAACGAACTAAAAATAAAATTCGAAGAAAATAAGCTGAACAGTATATTAATGGTAACAGGAAAGTTTTATGAGAACTGGTGTATCTTATTTGAAAATAAGAAACAAATGTTATTTTTTCTATCAAATATATCTAACCTAAGCAACTGTCTCACATGAAAAAAGTTTTTATAGCTAAATATTCAAATATTTGTAAAAAATTGAAAACTCCAATTTGAATTCAATTTCCTCTTGTATATTATCCTTTTTCTTTTTCGAAACTAGTTTTCGATTCTATTTCCCGAAGCAGAAATAGAAACCATTTGGGCAAACATTTCTTATGCAACATTAAGAAGAAAAAATTGCTGCAATCGAATACTGGTTCTTTCGTTAGTCGTATTAAATTGTTATAAAACAATTTCCTCATAAGGTACAGCAATTTATTATTTATTAATGAGGATTTTTCAGGTAAAACATAACATTCCATTCAATTTTTATACATATTTTTATCAGTTTTGGACTTATTTTCAGTATTAGGCAAAAATGCTTTAAACAAAAAAAAAAAAAAAAAAAAAAAACAGAACTAACCTGATATCAGATAACGTATCAGTTTCGACAATGAGGATTTATTTTTCCTAAACATAATTTTCTTAACTTAATACATTTTATTTCTGCTTAAGTATATTTTATGCATTATTGATTATGAACCATTTATACTTGTTTATTTACTTTTCTCATTTGAAACACTTTAAAGTATTGCGTGCATTTTGAATATTTTTAGATTTAAATTTATTAACATTTTAAAATAAGCATTTTAAAATCAAAAGTCATTAAAAAGTTATTCAAATGATTTTTCGATAATATTACAACCTCATATCTAAGATTTGTACTGCATATTTATTTAGAGCAAAATTTGCTATTTAAAAGAAATTTATAATATGGAAGTAAAAGAAAATACAAAATTTATCCTTAAAATTTACAAAACCCTTCAGTTATAATAAATGATTCTCTAAAATTAAATTTCGTTTCAAATTATTTCTTAAACTAAAATCATTTATTAAAACATCAAGTTCATTTTTGTGTGCTTGGATGTAAGAAATATTTTACATGGAACTTTGGTAACATCAAACACAAAATCAATGAATTTTATACGTCGTAAATTTATATACCGCTTTTTTGATATTAAAGTTATTATTTCTTTAAAAAATTATATTGAAAAATCCTCTGCGCTACACTTAACGGTCTCACTTTAATAAGAGTGAATCTGTTTCACGATGTTTTTTTCAATATTTTTATTTAATAAACAGAAATATGTTAGCTCCTATATTGCGCATTTTCAAAGAGATAAATCTTCCATCAATAAAAATAAAACGCTGAAAAAAGGCTCTCCCCGGGGAACATATTAAAATTTTGCAACGTTCAATTGCATTTTAATGAATCTCTCGCTTTTCATTTGAAATTTAATTTACGTCAATTTTAACGCACAGCATGATCTCAGTTTATTTTTCATAAATGAAAATATCGGCATTGCTTTCGTACGTTCTTAATTTATTTCAGTTTCAATATCATTCATATAAAATTGATTTCAAATTTAATTAAAAGCTTTCTTAGAAGGAAGCACACTTAGATTGTTTAAAGCTTTTTAAAGTTTATGCACTCAAAAACGTGACAAATTAATAATGTAATTTTTCATACGCAAAAGCTGTATTCTGCAATTGAAAAAAAATATCTCGAGATAAATACGTGGAATTTTTTTTTGAAAGTAGAATAGTATGTGAACAATTGCTAGTTCTTTTATAATTATTGGAATCAACGTGAAGTTTTATCACTAAATCAGAAGTGTTAAACCACAATATATTTATAGCATATATTTTAAGTAATAGTGATACTGTTAAAAAATTTCTATTACTTTTAGCTGTCTTTTTATTTTTTTATAATTATTGTGTTATAACTCTTTGTGTATTGTAACTTTATTGTATGTAATTAACTCAAAAAATGATTTATACACTGCATTAATCTAATAAAAATATCGTACAATATTCGTTGAAATGTGATGATATTTTTTCAATTTAATCTTAAATTAAAATCTGACATTAAATGCCTCATTTAAAAATTAAAAAAATATTTTCCATTAAATTTTATTTAGGTGTCATTTTTAGTATTGCAATAAATTTTCGAGAAGGAATTTCATATAGATATATTCTTGAGCGGGAGAAAAATATTTTTACTAGATTACTGACTTATAATTGTTTATGAAGAAAACAATATTATGTAAATATTAAAATAATATCAATAAAATAACATATTGAAAAACTTAAGAATAAATAAAAATAAATCTTATTTTTCATTTCTGTAAATGCGGACTATTAACAAGATAACATTGAAAATGAATCCGTCTCTTCTCATTCGAAAAGAATATCAATTATAATGCTAGAAATGAGAAGAAATCGTCTAGATTTTCCCTTTTTCATATTAAGAAATGGAATATTTTATGTACGATGTGTGAACTTCTCAATTTTACAAATTAAATTAGTATTAATAACTTAAGTTAATAAGTATTTGCGAATATAGTCAAAAACTTTTGTCACGAGATATAAAAAAAAACATTTACATATTTTGATAGGATATATACAGAAGTATTTAACTATTTTGATATGAGACACATAAAAACATTTATGTATTTTGATATGTGAGATTCATAAAAACTTTTACATACGTAAAATTGTGTATATATTTCGTGTCAAACTATGAAAATAAGAAATGTATGGAGATTGATGAGATGATTGCAATAAAAAGCCTCGTATAAAATCCTTACTGATAAATTTGATAGAAATTTAAATTAGACAGTGTGCTTTGTGTTATATTCCCCTATCCTCCGATCTTTAAGTATGCACAACGAAAGGTGACTTATATTATGAACAAGGTTCAGTTTACATCTTCTTTAATACTCACATAATTTAGGCATGACCATGTGATTTGTTTTTATGTAGGTTTGGTAACAAACTTGGGTTTAGAGACAGTATAAGAGGGCTAAAAGTTGAGGAAGAGGAAAAAGTTGATTATTTTTTTGTCAAGTATAAAGGGTAAGAATCCTAATAGTTAAGCAGTGAAATTCTATTAACTATAAAAACATTTAATATGAAATAATAAACCTGATTGTATATAATACAAATTCTTTCAAAACAAATCAGTTTTTAAAGATATGACTCATTTTGAAAATAACAATTTAATAAAGATTTACAGTAACAGATTTAAAAGATAGAATTTTTTAATTGTGCTGATATGAATTTAAATTTCAGAATACATTTTTAGAAATATCATTTTAAATGACATTAAATATAGGAAAGGTATGCATGAAGGAAAGTTAGAAGTGTGAAGAAGGCTAAGCACATTTTTATTTTAAGAAAAACACTTCAAAGGCATGGCATTAAAATTGGATTTTTTTACTAATTTTTTCCCTCAAAGGTAAAATTAACATCTTTGTTTTAATATTATCAGTTTTCTATTTACTATTAATATTATTTAGCACTCAATTTTTTAATTATATAAAAAATGTAAAAGCTGTTTAATAATTTCTGTAAATTTTTAGTAAGAAATTTATTCCATTTGATTTTGGAAAAATATATTATCAATTATCTTTTCTGAATTCCAAGAAGAGTAACGTATTTTTTTAATAAAGGAAATGGGATTTTTTTCAATTATCAGTATGTTCAGTTAGTAATAATTTTCTAAAGAACGCTATTTAAATTCTGAAATTGAAATATTAATAAATTTTTTCTCTTTAATTAAAATTAAAATAAATTTAAAGTATAATATTTTTCTTTTACTAAATTTGTTTATCTGTTTTAATTAATTATGTTATTTCTCTTGATCATTTTTTATTTGTTGTGCAGAGTCAACAAAAGAGGTGAAAATTTTATGTGGACCAAAGTATGTTATAAGAATAGCAAGAATTGTATTCTTCCTTTCTGTATTTATGTAGTAAATGTGACTAATTTATACAATTATGAATGATTGCTACTCAATATACTCATTTCAACAATATTTATGCATTCTTATTATATTTGTGAAAAGAATTTACAAAAATAAATTCTTTGTTTGTTAAAAAGGATTAGAGCAGCTATTGTCAAATATTTTCTTAATACGTACTGTAAAAATCAATATAGTTTCATTTTTTGTTGGGTGCAATAAATTTTTTACTTTTATTTGCTTCGTAATTTCAATGAACTTGAAAATATTTTGATTACTAGTAAACCTTTAATTTCATAGTTATAAAATAAAAATATATTTCACATGAAGGGAAGAAAATAAATACAAACGTATTAAATGAATACAAATGTATGGAAAGAAAATAAATGTAAGTGTATGGAAAACAAACATAAATCATTTGCGACAGATAAATATAATATTTATAAGTATATGATTTTCCAATCTTTTCATGCAAAAATATCTGCTTTGCACTTCATGAAATAATAATTAAATTGAAAATTGTTAGTTAGAAACAATCATTTATTTATTTTTTATGGTTACTATAAATATCATTAATTTTTCAAAAACCATATCTTAGTTAGAATTTAAGTGCTTTCATCATATCACCATATTAAAACAAACTAAATTTTTGATATTAAAACCAATGCTTAAGGTACAAAATTATTTCCAAACCAAAATGAAATCATATTTTATTTTATTACATATGGAAGACGGCAAATTTCTCAATAACCAACCTACTTTTTATAAGTTTTTAAAACTCCTTTTTTTTTTTACGTTTAGCTTTTTAAGCATTTTATTTATGCATAAAGTACACTTATAAAACAAAAATATTTAATTTTTAAATGTAAAACAAAAACTGTTATACAATATCTAAGCAAATAATATAGTTTTAATATATAATACCATTATTTTTGTAATAAGCACAGATATTATATACAATAACTTGTATTAAACATTTTTTTATATAAACATAGGAAAATTAATTATAAAAATTGTTTATCAGTCGAAATTGAAAGCCGTAGTTTCTCTAATTATTTGTTAAAAAATTTATTATCCTAAAACATATTTTTTCATATTTTAAAATTCTTGAAAGGCTGTTGCTTTATATGGTGAATTTAACTAAATATACTTATATTTAGATAAATCATTTATCTATGTATGATAATAGCATTTTTTAAAAATATATGTTTATTTGAATTTTCAATTTATTTAATCACTTATTTTTTCAATAATGTTTTGAAAGCATTAGCTATTATATAAGTATAGTATTAATGTACTCAAAGCACTAATAATCAAAGGAACTTTTGCTTTCCAGAAATAAAAATAATAAATACACTATAAAGGTATTCTGGAAGTATATAAGAGAAGCTTACTGATGGAGATATTCAATAATTGCACATAAAAGAATCTAAGCGATAAATTTGTGGGATGTAATAAGATTATTCACTTGGGTACTAGATAGTTTCGTTAGTTTCTATGATCTAATTGCATAATCAAACACAAGAGGATAAGAAAATCAATTTACTTAACCTCTTAGTAAGTCCTGTTTCTTGCTACGAATAATTATGTTTAACTTTTCTCTTCCTTGTAAATGATTTACTCGGATAATTTATACAAAGGAAAAGATGTTTTACGTTTTTTATTATAACAAATCAAATATAATATTTTTGACTATTGCCATGACAAATAAAGTTTGAAAATTTTATTGAAATTAAATATTATATTAAGCAAAAATTTCTATCAAAATTAAAACATATTTTAAGTGGAAAATTGTAAATAAAATCAATAATCAAATAATTTAATATTAAATTTTTAAATATTGCATTTGTTTCTTTACTGTTTACTTATAAATGGTAATCAAAAACAAGATTGTTTGCTTTTCATTTTCTTCTTTTGCTAACTGTTACATTAATCAGTCATGAGTGAACGCAGTATGTTGCTTTAATATGATGCATTTCCCCTATATATATATATATATATATATATATATATATATATATATTGTATTATGAATTATTGTTTATCAACTTATTAATTCATTGTCATTCTTTAAAATTCAATCGTTTAATGTTTAATGTTTGATTTCTTTTTTTGATAAAATTTCTTCAATTATATTATCTTTTTCTTTAACATCCCTAATGTATGCTTAGAATTCAGAAGCGTATTGAAGTTATTTACACTGCTTGATGAAGCTTCATCAGCTATTTGTTAAAATGCAATTCTAAATGGTTACGAGTTATATGTATTGCAAAATTTCTTCGCACTAACAAAAGTTTCAAGAACTTTTTAGACAGATATGTAAACAAAAGTTCCCAATCATAAGTGTTTTCTTGCATAATTCTTTGCATAATTAAATTCTTAACATAAAATTCAATGGTTTAAAAATATAATTTTCCCATTGTTGAATCATTAAGCCAATTGCCAAAACAAAAGCATTTATAAATAACGACAGGTATACTTCTGATAATGATGTACCATCAAAACCTGATGATATCTTATTTCTTTTGCACCATTTAAATTATGATTTCGCTGTTTTTGTCCATTGAATTTTTTATTTGTCTTTTTACGTGGAGCTTTTTAGATAATTATGTAAAATTTCTTGATTTTTTAATTGCTTTTTTGAAGTATTTATGCATACATTTCCTCTTTGTGTCTGTTTGTAATTAAAACTGACTTGACTTATTTTCAGGCAGTAAACGGGAGCCCTCTTTAGCATTATACTTGCTCCTCAGAGGTTTACTTTCATAAACCCTCGTATTCACCATTAACTTCAAACAAGAGGTTAATTGCCACTTCAATAACCACCAGGTAGCAACTTGAACCGGAGAATTAGAAATGGTATTCACTGTTAACCTGATAACAAAAGTAACTGAATCAACGGTAATTCAACATATGAGTCAAATGTGATCGCTCATTGTTCATATTTGTCACATTATGAAGTACCTACGAAAATGTTATGTAGAATAGTATTAAATAACTTTCATAACTGGTAAAAATGTAAGTAAACCGACCATCTATCTGTATTTTGAAATTTTTTATCTTTTTAATATTTAATTCACATTTTTTAAAAATATTAAATATATTATTAACAAATAAGAAAATTTATTATTCAACTTTTATACCATTATTTATTTTAAATTTCTAAACATCAATTGGATAGATTTATCTTTATTTATAGTGTTCAAATTTTTTGACATATTTTATTAACTATCATTCTCTATAAGAATATTGTTTCCTGATAAATTTATATATTTTTTAATTAAAATATAAATATTCTTTGCATATAGTTTGCCATTAAACTATTTGCTGTTTATTATTCCACTATATTTTTTATACCCATGATAATACACAGAAAGTAATTTTAGCCACCAAATACTATTATTTTTACTTAAAAATAATGTAAATTCACTGAAATAGTTGTAAATGCAACTAAAATAACCATTCAAAAAAGTTCCACACAAACCGTGGTGAAAAAATGAATAGTAACAATTTTATAAAAGAGCGGGGAAATTATGGAGTTTTTTACGGAGATACTCCACATCCTTGAATCTCACTGCCTTTAAGAGACCAAAAGCATTAGTTCCCAGAGCCCGTCGTCGAAGTCAGAAGGAATCCTGGTCTCGTTTGTTTCTTCGATAACACATTCCACATTCAAAAGGCAGTAGTGATGAAAAATGGCAGCAGCCAGGGAGATTTTATTCCTATTTTGAAAACCCAAGCTGCTTTATACTCTTCACCTTAGGATATTGATAACGTCTTTTGTGAACGTCTTGATAATGTCTTAAGCTCTGACTCATAGTTTTCTTTCCTAAGGGCAAAAAGTCGAGCCAAGCGCTTCAACCATAGGTAAGCTTTGCCTTACAACTGCAAATTTCAGATGTTGAAATTAAATCGAGCTTTGCAGCAGACTAATAATATAAGATGGACCCAGGATATATCCAGGATCTGATGGATTCACTACCAAATGCTTGGAGATTAAAGCCTAGACTCTTTATTGATCTTACTGATTTTGTACAATTGAATCTGAACTAAAAAGGAATTTTTATCCTTTTGTAATGAAACAATACTGATTCCGATTCTCAAGTCTGATAGGGATCCTTCAGAATCTTCACATTATCGACAAATAGCTCTGACGAGTTGCATTTGCAAGATTCTCGGAAGTATGATAAATACCTATCTCGTATATATCTTAGAAAAAATGTATGTTCTTATTAATTAGAGTGGTTCACATAAAGGAAGATTCATTCTAGATACCATTACATACTTGGAAATCCAAATCCACAGCGTTTTTGTGCAGATAAACCATCTGGTTTCCATTTATTTCGACACAGATATACATTATATTCAACACACTGTAAGTGTTTTTCACTCCCTTGTCTTAGATCCGTATTGGAATAGTTTTTTTTCCCATGCTTTTATTCAATCTAAGGCTGTTCCTCATGGCAGTATTTTAAGTATCACGATTTTTAAGCTTTGCATAAGTAAAAATATTCATCAGCTATCACCTACAATAAATTGTACATTGTATGTTAAAGACCTGAGAATATATTTTCAGGGGTCATATATGCGTTTCATTCAGAAAGAACTACAAACAGCAACCAAGAAACTTGCTTCATATTGTGCTGTGAATGGCTATACCTTATCATCAAGCAAGAGTACATATGTCCTTTTCTGTAAAAAGACTAGCTTTCATAGTGATCCACTGATTTATATCATTAACACACCTATAAAATTTGTCAGTGAAATAAAATTCTTGGAAATTATCTTTGTTCGGAAATTGACCTTTCTTCCACATGTTTTACATTGTCATGAGAAATGTGAGCGATCACTTAATATCTTCAAGGTAGTATCAAATACATCAACGGAAGGAGATCGTACGTCTTTACTTCGAGTTTATCAGCCATTGACTTTATCGTGCATTGATACAGATGTATTGTTTATGGATCGGCTAGATCTTCTGTTTTACGTTTACTGGACAGTATTCAATACTCTTCTTTAAAGATATGTTCTAGAGAATACTACACGTCACCCGTTCATAGTCTATTCATGATTTGTCAAAAATTACCTGTAACCTTGAGACAAACGCAGTCTCTCAATTACTACGAAAATACTATATCAACCCCAATGCCCACCACGCTTCATGATATTTTCTCTTGCACTTAAAATATTATATGATGCTCGACCATTTAGCCCCTTCCACTTTCTTTCAATCGTGTCAAACATCTGGCTTTCAGGTCTTTGTGATATTAGGATTGAGACAATAGACGCTGTAAATCATTCTTTCATCAAAAATTAATTTTCTTAATAACTTTGCTCTATACAGAAAATCGGACTCACCCTTATTGTTTTTCTACAGCTATTTTCATTTTATTGCTGTCAATTATAATTGTACGTACTTCTATTCACAGGTTCTAAATCATCAGGACATGTTGGCTGTAAAGTGTTAATAATTCCTTTTTTAATTACTGCCTTCATTCGTCCTGCTCTATTTTTATTGTTGAAGCAGCTGCTTTATATCACGTTCTTCAGCATTCTACAGTTGACAGTCGTCAATTTTGTGTGTGTACTAACCGCATGATTGCTTTGGAAGCTTTGAGAAATAATAGTTTGACACGTCATTCTTTGTGTCAAGAAATTTCAGAGAATTGGACTCCCTTGCTTAAAAAGGATATACAATTATTTTTTGTTGGATACAAATTCATATAGGTTTTGATGTAAATGCGAGTGCATGAATGCAGCTGCCAGATATCTGATTCTGATTTAATATCGCTATTAATTCCGCACTTTGATGTGAGAAAAGTATAAAAGCATTTATATATTGTCTTTGGCGGGTATCGTGGAACATACAAGTCAGCAACAAATTGTGCACCATTTTTCTATTTCTCACCACATTATTAATTTTATCTTTACGAAGTGTTGATGTCTGTTTGACTTGCCTTCAAATATAACGCACACGTTTCTCACTCAAACATTTGTAGCTAAGTGAATTAAATCCATGGTTAGAAACGTATGATGAACCCTTTACAATTTATCATACTTTAATTGCATGTCATAATTTAAACTATTTACGATTACACTTTTTAAAACCGATATTTTAGCTTTGTTTGATTTATTGGGAGAACCAATCCACAAAAACCTGTTTGCATTTTCAAGAGCAATAAGTTTTTTACATTTTATTTTATTTAGGTTTAGATGTATATATTTTTTTGTCTTTTGAGACACTAGTCATATATACCAAAATTTTTGGTTTCTTATTGATATTTTAGTGTTGTTTGAGTTTTGGAAAAAATTATTATTATGCAAAATCTGAATTTTTGGCACTGCTTGTAATTTTTTAGACCTTGCGCCATAAAAGCAAACCATCTTGCATTCTGTTAACTCAAAAGTCCGATTTTTGTGATTTCTAGAAATGATTTCAAAATACTGACATTCGATATCCACACTTATTCGATTCTGATAAACGTGCTTATTATGTTGTTCTTCAATGAAAAAGCAAGAAGGATATCTAAACAGTAAACAAAAAATCTAGTTTTCCCAAAATTTCATGGATGAATATCTAAAAAGCAACAAAAGAATCTTGGAAGAAAAAAGTCATAAATTTGAATTCATGTAATCAAATGGTTGTCTGATTATTATACTCTTATTCAATGAGAAGTTAATAAATAGGTTTTGAAGAGCTCGATTTTGAAAACTTTTTAGTATCTTTTAATACATGATGAATGTCTTCCATTCTTGACAAATTGCGTCGGATGTCATTGTGGAATATAAATATTTCTAATATTGAAATTCACACTTATCTGTGTTTTATATATATATATATATATATATATATATATATATATATATATAATTGTCCTTTTAATTTCTTTTAAATACAACTTATCTTTTAAAAATAATTTTAACTTTAAACTTATAGTAAATATTTGTAAGGTATTAAAAAGTGTTTAAAGTTAACATTTTTATTAGAATTTAACTTTTATTTTAAGAATTAATTTAAGAATACTCAAGACATTTAAATTGAAAAGAATATTTAAAATACATTATATTATTTAAATTCACACACTTATATTTTGTCTCTTATATATATTCTAATAAATAATTTACTAGATCAGATTTAAAAAATAGAAAATAAGTAATGCAATTATTTGTTTAATTATAAAAATCGTTAATAAAATAATATTTGTATTTTTCCGTTTCAAATCTTTTATTTCATCAGCTTTGGACTACTTGTGGAATTTTAATATATTTTATTTATTGCAGTGAAAGCATCTCAATTTGCTATCACAATATTAATTAAATGAAAGTATTTAATTCACGTTTATGAATCATTCGTTTTGAAAAATGTTAAAGTTTTTGTGAATCAGCAGTAATATGTAGGAAAAAATGTTTTTAATAAATAAATAAATAAACTAATAAAATGTGAAAAATAATGATAAAATTTTCTGCCTTATATCAAATTGATTATATAATATTGAGAATCAGAAAAAGTGCAAGCTTAAAATTTAAAAAAATATATCTAAATTAAAAGAAAAAAGATAGTTGAAATGTTAAATCAAAAGTAATTATAACATTTAATTTTACTTTCTTTGCTGCTCAATATTTTTTGATTATCATAATTACTTCATAAATTGAAATAGAGCTTCATATATAATTTTAGCGACTTTTCAGGAAAATATATTTTTAAATTATTTTTGAACTTTGTTTTTTTATTACAATCAATATAATTCATTGTTATCTGTGACAATATATTTTTATGACGAACATGGTTTGTATTCCATGAATTTTTAAGAGTACAGAAATAAGAAGTTAGTTATCAGTCAGTCTTTGGATTGGATTTAATGTAACAACATTTTATAACTAGCAGCAAATTTTTTTGCCTGATTCCAGAAAATTTTATTGTAAAACTAAAATGTTATGTATTACGGTATTTATAAATACATAAACAATTTTAAGAAGCATTTTTAGTTTACGATAAAATATTGTTCATATTAAGAATTTCAAAATTACTTCTAAATTTGATATTTTTATATAAATTACTTAATTGTAAAAAAAAAATGCTTTTCCTTTGATTGTCATAGAACAAACTTAATAATTTAAAAAAATATTAAAATGGTTTGAATTTAATTTTACCTAGCAACTTTTTTATCTTAATTCACTTAATTTTTTTCTATTTTAAAAAATATTGATTTAATTTAAAATCTATAAATGAAAAATTTGTTTCATCTAATTTCTATTAATATGCACTTTGTGATGATTAATAAGTTAAATTTTACGCAAAACCATAAACATGCTAAAATTTATTTTAAAATAAAATAAATAGAAAAAGACTGTTACCGTAATGTATCCATTTTATCTTGGAAAAAGTAGCTATGAATAAAAATGATAAAAAAGAAATTAATGAAAAGCTCAACGTAATTTTCAAAGGCAAAAAAATGCTTTTGATCATTTGTCATTTCTGTTGTTATAAGCAGATTATACTTTGAACACACACGTATATTCATTATATTTCTGTTTTTTATTTTTATAAAATATTATTTATTCTTATTGAAATATTCCAATGAAATCCTTTAATTTCATGATAGCTTGCAATGAAATACTTAGTAATTTTTTTTTTCAAGTTTACAAGTTTTATTATACTATACTTAACAGCTTGTTAAGTTATTTGGTTACAGAATTATTTTATGCACCATAAAATTATAATTAGTCTATTAATTTCATCGACAAATAAAAAATGCCGCATATAATATATAATTAAAATATTTTCAAATAAAATTTAATTTCTTGAATTATTTGATATGCAAAAGAAAAATAAGTATTAATAATATTTATCCAATATGCAGCTTTTCTTTAATGAGTCAATTTATGTAAAAACTAATAGATAAGCTATGTATTTTTCAAAAAAATATTTTTAAAAACTTGAATTATTAATTATTTGCGTATAACTTTTCAAGTGCATGCGGGAAACAAATGAAAAATTTTTAAAAAATATCTTCAAGTATTTTGTTATTTGTGTTTCATTTATATGGATATATAATTAAATATCCACAACTGTATTTTAATTAACTCTTTATCTGAATAAACCAACAGATTCCAATCATTTTTAATCGCATTGAAATAAAAAGACTTCCACCTGAGTAGTTATCCTTCTTTTCTAAAATCGGTACCACTCAAAAGAAAAATCATTAGTTTCCATAAGTAAATGGCTCTTATCATCAAGATGCTCTTAAACTTATCAAAATTAAGCTTAATACTTTCCGATGATAAGACTTGTAACATTATTTCTGATATAAATATACTGATAGTTAATTAATTTCAACTATTATTAATGTGTGAGTACTTTTAATTTTTATATAAATTAGAAGTTTTTATATTAAATAAATAATATTTATTAAATAGATAAATAGTTTTTATATAATTAAATAATATTTGTGTGCAAAATTAAATAAGTACAAAAGTCTCTGTAACTTTTGCAAATCAATTTAATATAAATACTTTTATCAAAAGAAATCTGCTCTCTCTCTCTCTCTTTCACTCTTTGTTATGATTTTTAATATTTTAAAATATAAATGTTTAAAGTATTAAATGTTAGAATTTCAAAATTTTTTTGCTATATATTACAAAGTACTACAAAATAAAACAGACAGGACAAAATACTGAATATATTTTTGATTAAAATATATTTTCTTTAAATATCTCTTTGTTTTATTTTTAAATGGAAATTATTTTTATTTTTACAGAATTTATAAATTTTACATCAGTGTATTTCTTTTTATATTTCTTGTTTATCCTATGTCATATTTCTTACATTCAGCCTGATTAGTATGTATCGTGCATCATCTTTAGTTGTTTATTTCACATATTCGGGTTTAAAGTAAATTTCCAGGTGAACTACAGAAATTACTTACCACATATAATTAAAATTTACTGATTTACATACTTTTATATTTTTATTCTTATGTCAAAACCTAATTTCTACTTAAAAGGAAACATTTTATAGAGCGCACACTGTATATTATTTTTCAAGTGATTAAAATATATTCAAAAGTATCAGAATAAAATTTATCATGATATTGAACTAAATAATAACACACGTTTGACATACGTAAATAATAACACACGTAAATAATAACACACATATTGACATAACATTCAAGTTTGTCAATATGTCATTTCATTCTTCAATAGTGGTTTTCATTAAATTGTTCAAATTAAGTTTTATAACATCTATTTCAATAACTATGTTAGCAAAAGTGAGCTATAGTTGAAATGAATATACTAATTATCGAATGAAAATACTTGTTATTTAATGGTATGATATTGAAAATACTGATTAGAAATGAAGTTGAAACAAATTTTTTGATATATTTAAAATTTAACTGAATAAAAAAGGGAAAGGAACCGATACTTTATATATACTGGAACATATACCGGTTCCATCAGAGATAAAGCCGGGGATGAAGTGATGATGACTACACTCCGGAAGAAACGCCGTTTAAATTTGTTTACTCTCCAGGATGAATATTGCTCAGAAGGAAAAAAAATGAGCAACATTCATTGTTCTATATTTTTTGCATGAGAATATCATTTTTTTAAATAAAAACAATATAAAAGGGGATAATTAAAAATGAAGTTGAATCAAATTCTAAAGGTATGACTAAAATTCAAAGCAAAAACCAAGCGTACACTTGTTCCACCCGGGATCGAAACGGAGATCTTTCGCTTATAAAGCAAATGTGTTGACCATAACACAAGGGAACCTAAAAGGAAGCCGTTTAAATTTTTAAGTTTGTTTCTCTTATCGATGAAAATTTCTCTCACGAAAAGAGCAGAATTTGTTGATTTACATTTCTTGTTTGAATATAATATTTATTTAGCGGAATAATATAACAAGCAGTGATTGGAAATGGATCGAAACAAAACCTTAAGATGTGCTTAAAATTCCAATCATAAAAGTTAACCGAGCATCATATACTGCTTCCGCCGGGATCGAAACAAGTACCTTGCACGTGCAAAGCGTATGAAATGGCCACTACATTACGAAAGAAGGTATTTAAGTTTTGTTACCTCATCATTGGTAAAATTTTTCCCAAGGAAAGATCTGAGCAGCAACCATTGTTTTACATTTCTTTTTTGAAAACATTAATTATTAAACGGAATAACATAGCAAACGATTATTGCGAATGGTGCAAATCAAATTTTTATAAATTGCTTAAAATTCAAAGCAAAAAAAAAAAAAAATGAAAGCAAGAAAGCTAGAACTTAATATTTCCCTCTGGAACTAACCCGGGTATCTTTCGCGTGTAAAGCAAATGTGAGGACCGGAACTAAAAAAGAAGTATGTTGATTGTGTTTTCTTATCGTGGGCGAAATTCTTCACAAGTAAAGAACTGAGCAGCATGCATTATTTTACATTTCTTGTTTGAAAATACTATTTGTTTAACGGAATAATTCAGCAAGCAATGAATGGAAATAGAATCAAATTAAATTTGTAAGGTATGCTTAAAATTCAAAGCAAGAAACCGAGCTCGCACTGCTTTCAACCGTGATTGAACCAAGGAACTTTAGCTTACAAAGAAAATATCATGACCACTATACTACAAAAAAAAAAAAAAAAAAAAAAGCTGTTTAAATTTATTTTCTCTGCATGAGCAATATTATTCGCAAGGAAAGAATTAAGCAGCATTTATTGTTTTAGATTTCTTGTTTAAAAGTACAATGTTTATTTAAGGGAATAATACTATAATTATTTAAGGGGTGGTAGGAAATAAAGTTGAATTAAGTTTTTAAGTTATGATTTAGTTAAGTTTTAAGTTATTTTTTTAAGCTATGATTGCAATTCAAAGCAAATAAATTTAATCAATAAACTGAGCATGTATTGGTTCCATCCTGGATCGAATCGGGAACATTTTGTATGTAATAACCACAACATTATGATTTACGGAAGAAGTATTCTAATTTTATTTACTCTATTTGAGCAATGTTTCTCGCAAAGAAATAAGTAAACAGATTAAATGCGAATGATTTAAAACGTATAATATTAGTTCGGGGAAAAAGTTATCCATTATTTTTCCTGTAGACGTCTGTAGCGATCGCTATCTCGTGAGGTATCTATCAAACAATTTCAAATTTATGCTCATTGGAAAGGTGACATTTGACACTAAAATATTCTCTTGTGGTTTTTTGTTTGATTAATTCAGTTATGAGTACAAGGTTTTAAAAATAGAAGACAACAAACAGAAAATTCGATACATTTTAGTTTTTCTTTTATAATGTCGAAAATGCTAACCAGGGGGCTAAAATTGTGAAAGGTGTTTATCGTCCTATATATGACTGTAACAGCCAGTTACGCACAATTTTGGTTTCGTCGATTCCGTTTGGGTAGTTGGATGCTAAAGAGGCACCTCGCATGGATACAAAATCGTTGAGAATGTCTATAAAATATAAAAAATTATCAAACTTGACAGCATCAAAGCAGTCGTAGCTTCGCACAAGACCTAAAAATCTACATTAAAACTGTTTTAAACCTTTTTACAAAGCGAATCTGAAAGAAGTTACAAAAAGTTCACGTAAAAATAATGGATTTCTTTTCCCCCAAACTAATATTTACAAAAAATGTTTTTCTTTCCTCTAAACCTCTTCCATAGATATCTTATATATTGTTGTTTATTATAGATACTCACGTATTTATGCGTAATGCAATATATGTATATAAGTATGTGTTTTTGCTTTGTAAATGCATGAAACTTTTCTGGATATTCTACAATCAGTGCTTATTTTGCATAAAATATTCTATTAATTTGTACTATTTTTTCTATTGAATGGCTTGTATATTAAAAACATGTTCTACTCTGATCTATACAATTATATGCAATAAAATTGTTTTTTTATTTTATTTTTTGTATGATTTATAAGAATAGTGAATTTTTTTCAGTTGATTTTGTTTAATTACATATATACTATGTATGCATTTTTCATCTGCAAAATCTTCTTCGTTTTTGTATGTAAATGTGAAATTTTATGTAGAATTTCTGGTTTTTGTATTTATCTCCTGCATTTTGTTTAATATTTTTTGTTTTTTTCATAACTGCTTAAATTTGGTTTTTAAAATTTTTAATTTTAAACTTTGGACTAGTAGTACTTCTTATGATTTTGGCCCTATGTATGAAATTTATTTGTAATAAAAGTAATCCTTCTTGAGGTGTAAGTACTTGCAATGCTCGATATTATTGTATTATTACAATTTGAATTTTGAGAATCTGTTATTTAAATG